>JAAMPD010000284.1:0-64573 GCA_025266255.1 Trissolcus basalis | reverse complement strand
CAAAAACTACTATAGGACTGTTTCCACCTTTTTTCTCTATGTACAATGTTACATGTCCTAATTTTTTATACTTTTATTATTCAAATCATGTCAAAGAAATGAAGTCTTGAAATTCAAGCATTTAAAAAGTTACATTTTTGGTTTAATAACACATTAAAAACTAAAAGAATTAAAGTGTGAAATGTCAAATTATTCTCCTTTGATTTTTCTTTCCGTGTATGGATAGAAAAAAGATAGGGTTTGGGCTGCGTGATGGCTTCGGTGAATTTGCGCCGGTGCGAGACGATCGGCTCGATCTCCGACGGCGGATAGCTCGTCGGGGTCGTTGTACGAGGTTAAGCGTGACACGGCCAACGTTCCCAATCGAGAGATCTCGAAGTAATTGCAGCGCGCTAACTGGGTATATGGGCGCACTTCTTCGCTCGCTCGTCTATCGCTGAGTTTTATGAAAATGAACAGCAGCCTTGCGATAGGTCAGGTTTTCTGGATTTCGGACGCACCGACCGCTGGCTGCAAAGTACAAAAAAAAAGAAAAAAAAACCGTATCGTCAACGATGACGTAAAAACGTTTGGACTTTTTGCCGGGCTCGGACGTTACAGTTATATTTTGAACGATAAATTGCATTTAGCCAGGGCAATTTATCATCCACCATGGAAGCAATAAACCGGTGTTATAAAATCAATTATTAAACTGATTGCCATTACACGCTCACCGATTAATGATCGTCTTAATCTTAGATCCAATGTTATGCACTTTTTTCTGTGGTGTTAATGCCACATAAATTCAGTTACGAGTATAACCAATAAATAGTCGCACTTAATCTATACCAGTTTCATTATCAAATCGCACAATTTTTCGTTATCTTTCGCCTTAATTGCACCTGTTTCAAGTCGCCGGAATTAAATTTACCGACTTAGACGAAAAAGAAGAACCGAGAAAAACAAAAAACAATAGTTGGTATAATTGCAATTTGATGAGTCTTCAGAAAAGGGACGTGTCAAAATTCGAACTTTTACAACGTTGTAAAAGTTTGTAACAGCGGGGCCCAGAGGGGGGGTTAGACAAAAAATTTTTTTCGGCACGTCTTGAACAAAACGCGGTGCGTGCTTCAGGCATGTGATCCTTGCCGCAAAGTCGACGATCCTGTGCAGATAAAAATGTCCCGAATCGCGGATTCGGTCAGTGTGCGCGTCGTAAAAGAAAGCGGTTTCCTTTTATCTTGCGATCGTTATTTGCACGTGTATCGTTCTTTGGCTCTCTTTTTTCTTTCCCCCTCGCGGTGGTCGTGGGAGCGACCTCCCCACTCCCCGGCAGTTGCAATAATATTCCTCGATCCCTATTTCTTTCGCACTGACGTCAATTTGAGAGCACTCGGTTGCCAAAGTAAAGGGGTTCAATCGCGAACTTGACCGTAACCTTGGGAGTGAGTTTCGTGAATGAAATAATCGGCCGCTTTTTTTTATCATTCAATCTCCAACTGAAGTGCAATCTTTGTACTTCAAACTGAGGAGATGAAGGAAAAAAAGGCGATGAAAAATAAACGATTTATTGTGTTTGTGCAAATGCAACGCGATTGATATGTAACCACAGATGACGCATAAAAACAAAACTTATCAGATTCATTTTTCTGGTTCAATTATTGTGTTGAAATCAAAATTGAATCTGACGTTCCATTGTTGAGAACAAAAAAGAACGATAAATAGAGTGGGAAAATATAAAAGTCCGAGGTGGGATTGGATTCGAACGTGGGAGAGAGGCTAAATGAAATGTTAAAATATGATAACATATACGTAATGTACGATTTTCTAATCAGTGTCTTAGCTGGGCGAGGTGGGATGCTATCAGACGCTTGAAATTGAAGGCAAATCAAATTATTTTCCCATCAACCAATTCTATATTCGATTACGAGAGCGACGCATAAGGCTCGCTAAATTAACGTATCGATAAAAATTGAAATCCCGGAGCGGATAACTTGATCACATCTATTTTGCCTGTTTCACAGCAAACCGAATCAAAACTTATTAATCGTGACCTGATTGATGTTTATCATTTCAAAACTTCACCAATGTACGATACACTGAGTACAAAATTCTATCGAATATTATAATTTATAAATGAAAATTTACTGAACTGTACAGTATATAGGGGACATATCTAAAATTAAAAAATCATTGAAACTTATATAGCAAATTTTGACGAATGAGCATGAAAACTTACTAAACTAATATTAATTTTTCATGTTCATTCATCAAAATTTGCTGTAAACTTTAATACTTTTTCCCGAATTTTAGATTTGTCCCCCATACACAGTACAGTTCAGTAAATTTTGATAGAATTTTTTTCTCCATGTACAACATTTTTCTACGATTCTTGTATTAATTTTTTTTTCTTTCTCATCCGAGTGAAAATAAATCTCTTTTGATAAATATAAAATTACCGGGAGCTGTGGAACAAGTTTCATCCTTACACCGATCACGCGCGCAATTACGCAAAATCGGCAAGCTTTACGATCGCATTTTTATATTTTCAACTCGACGTACATCATCCGATAACGGGTTCCGAGCATTACAACCCAGCGCAATTTTATCAACTGCAAACAGAATAAAAACAGTCCGCAATTCATTTTGAATCGGGAATTAATTAAGTTGTCGATGTTGCAAATTGCACGAAACAAAATCAGTAGCGAATTGTACGGCCGCGATAATAATTCACGTTCGATATCATTTTCAGATTCAATTATTTTTCACGATTTTAGTTTGGGTGCGAGAGAGCTCGTTTACAACGATCGATGCTTGAAAAGCTGCCTGCTGAACCGCGTCGGATGAAAAAAAAAAAAAGTGCGTGTGTATGGGTGCGCGCACGGGCTTCGGGTCAAGTTTTACAATTCGTCACGATTCAATACGATTTGGGCGGCGTGCATGAATGGCTATGCAATTTCATTTTCTTTTATTGCCACTTTTACTACTGCTAGAAGGCATCAGAGTTGCCATATTTTATATTAACGTGTGTCAAAAACGACATCTTCTCAATAATATTTTACATTTCATTTTTTTTTGCCACTCGATGGACGTTTTGGAAATCAAATGAAAAATACCAAATACCTTTACCAATTGTTGTTTTGCTTTTTGTTTTGTTCTTTTTTTCGTTTAAAATTGATTGATACAAAACAACCCTTTTAAACTGGCGGAAATTGCTAGACGTGAAATGTACAAAAAATTCCGAGTCTCTTTAATTAAAATCTTCCTATCAGACAGGAGGTAAGGAAAAAAATGATAATGATGATGGGGGGAGGGAGAAAAAAGTGGAGTTTGTTTATAAGGAAAAACGAGTGTCTGACGATGTTTACCAAATTGACGTCTGGGGTTGCAAAAAGTTGTCTATGAGCTAGTGCTCTTTGGTGGCTGAGTACACGTGTGCGGTAAAAGGCGGGCACGTGGGTAGTGATTAATTGTAACAACAAGAAAACATGCTCCCACAACCGAGCCACATTTTTAACGTGATCATGCGCAACAACAAAGTCCGCGTGCGATGCATTCGAAATATCGGCGTGGGTAATCCGTGTCGTAAGATCCGGTCGTGAAACTTCATCAACATTTTTGCCGTCGATTTTTCGGATCGACAACTATCTTAATAGCAAAATAAAAAGTTGAACGTTGCAGCTGTAAAGGCATTTGTATAAATCTTGAGACGAACATTTTGATGTTATTTTTTTATTTAATGATAAATAGGAGGCATGGAAATAAAATAATTAATTAGGAGCAATTAACATGTTTTTTTGAGTATGCAAAATTGTTGACTCTTACCTTAACAAAAGTTTTGCATTTCAAGTTTAGATTAATTTAATCAAATCATTTATTTTAATTGGAATAAAAAAAATATATAAAATTGTCTCATTTTTATATATGCTCTGCGAAGGAAAATTGCACAATCTGATCGCATTGTAGTTGGTACGAATAACGCAATTGCTTATTTACACGTGGAATGTTTTAAGTAAAAGATAGTGTAACTCGTGGAACTAGACCGTTGGTAGATCTATAACTTTGCGCACGACAATTTTATTAACTTTTAATGCAAAAAGAAAAGGTTCCGTGTCTTTAAATAGATGCCATTTGTAAAATTCATGAACGAAATGAAAAAGAAAAAAAGTGCTGAAAGTTTGTGAAATAAAAAAAAGAAAGAAAATTGTGAAAGACTAGGCGAGCACCAACAGAGACAATGAAAAGAAATCCATAAATTGGCACAAACTCGGTACAAAAAATGTTATATCGATTGTCAAGGAACTCGAAGCTTTTTGTTTGACTTTGAAACTTATTAGTGGTTTCGGGTTCCCACAGCGATTTCAGCAGAACGTCATACGACACGCGATCGGCTTAGCCCAACTCCAAATTGCTGAGATTGAAGAAACCAAAAACAAAAAAAAAAAAGAGTTGCAAGATATTTCGCTGTTGGAACAATAAATTTCACCGAGTCAAGCAAATTGTAATGAATTTTGTCACACCCGAAATACCAGATCTGGTTCCGATCAGTCACTGCATTTTTTATGGGAATATCTTGACGCCACGACCTGTTTGCTTTTAATTGACATTTGCTGAACCGTTCACGGGTACGGAATGGAAATATATTTACGATCACCTCGCGCGCGTGGAGACAATAAATAATACGCTTTCCCACGCGTGTTGCAATTTGTTGTATTGTGTAGTTCTTTTTTTTCTATTTAACAGTTCAAAGCTATAAATTTGTTCACCTCGAGAGGCTGACAGTGCCATTGATGGTTTTCCAATTCTCTGCAAAAATGATCAAGTTGACGGAAAAGACCTGGGAGAACTTTTGATACATTGCAATCCAGTTTTAATTTTTGTTTGCATGCTAATTAGTGTAATATATCACAATTTTCATTATCATTCTAATAATATTTTTCTTGTTTTTTGCAGGTAAGATCACAAGTTCGAGGATGAAATATAGTCTGGAGGATTTATCAATCATGGATCGAAGTTTATAGCTCGTTCAAAAAAGAAAAAAATTGTTCATCTCTCCAGGAATGAAATCATTCAAAGTTGTATGTAAAATTGTACCAACTAGAAAAGTTTGAGGATCAGCATATTGAAAACAGATAATCGTACAGGTTTTAGACTAGGGAAATTTCGTATGATATCAGCAGACAAAAAAATTGCAACGAAGTGATTTTTGTTATTGGCATGCAATTGGTTGTAAAACTAATCAAAAAACTGAAATGCACTTTGCAACTGGCTTCACGATTCAACGGTATGCCGAAGGAATCCGGGTCTTATCAACAGTTATGCAGACTCATATACGCCGTTTTAAATGAGACTATATATGCAACATCCTACATCTGACATATATGTATCATGATTGAGTGCACATTTATGGCATCTGTGGATACGAGCAAACAATCGCTGCTACGAATACAAATGATCCGAGACAAAGAAACAAATTGAAATCATGAAATAAAAAAATAAAAACGTAGCTCCATGATTTGGATGAAACGTTTGTTGCTTAGCAGTTGCAAATAAATACAAGCCAGTCGTTTCGTTAGATGAGTCGCGTCTCTTGGTTTCACTCTTACATAATGTCGCGGTATTCATCTTTATGCGACTGTGACATTCGTAATGATAGGCTTGGTGGCATGGTCGCGCAGCTTTTTCATATAAAAAAAAAAGGCCACGAGGACTGCGACAAAATATTAGGAATTGTGTGTTTCGGATTGGCGTTTTCAGCGTTGTCTCGCGGGCATGTGACGGTCGGATAAAAACGACCTTCCTTCAAATTAATGATGCCAATACCGGGCGGATGATAAATCAGCGGGGATAAATTCAAAACAGTCTGCGAAACGGGTTTCGCTTTTCGAAGATGTATGGGCGAGGTTAGATCCCGCGCTATTTATCCCCTGCTCTCTCGCGAGTCGATTTGCTCGATTTCGCAGGCCAGAATTTGCGGAATGTCCGAGGCCTGGAACCCGTTCGTCCGGTTTTTTAATTGCAAAAAGGATTCGGCCACGACGAATGAGCGGCCAAAGAAGGCCCGTGAAAACGCGATTCTAAGCCGACGTCTGCTGCCTTTCTTCTCCGTCGTTCACTGGCACTGCCGTTCCCTTGGCTCTTGCCCCCCTCCCCCCACCACTTCTACCGTCGTCGTTTTTCATTCCTCCATCAGCGTTTCTAGTTATCGCTTCGACGCCGTTTCTCGCTTACACCACTGACAGATACGATTTCACTTGGCCCAGAGGAAAAGGACAGGAAAGTGGATGAGCTCGATGTGGAACACATGTAGCACGTAATTATGATGACGTGATGGATCATCTGTTATTGTTTTGATTCTGGCCAAGTGCAGTTTAAGAGTCTTCCGAGTCTTTCGGACTTCTCTCTCTCTCTGTCCCACGGACGCACGACAGGCAACAAAAAGTTCGCCCACTTATGGACAATTAGAGGACCCCAACTTTTTCCTCAACCTGGCGAAAAAAAAAATTGTTTCCCAAAGTCGATGTTCAAGTGAGCCGCAGAACCTGAAATTTTCGAACGAAGAAAAAATAAAGAGCAAACATGCTAAATGCGATGGGAGAAATGTGTTTCGCGCGATTGACTCGCAGAAATCACAAGTGAGATAAGAGAGCGGGCAATTGTGACGCGAACAAATTGATAAGAGGCCGCGGCGTTAGTCGAGGTGTGCGATCGAGCTTGCGATCGGCGAAGTAGAAAGTTGTTAGAATGATAATAAATTTGAAAGCAATGATGTTGCGAATTGAACTCTTGTGCAAACTCGGCCCAGATTCTTATGACTCGCGACTGTTACTTTTAGCGTTGCTTTCGAGAGAGTCGATTTGCCAATAGCCGGAGAGCACGGTTGGATAATCCGTTTTATCTATCGGCCTGGCTCGCGAGAGGGGCACGATAGCACATACCTTTTTGCGGTGGTTTTTTATCTCGCGGGACACACACCGCCGCGGGGGTTTTTTTTTTTTTTTTTTTTTTTGGGTGTTAAGTCGGCTTTTCTATTTTCGTCGTCGACTTCGGCGGATCTATATATAAAGCGTGAACTCAATCGCACGTGTTTCCCGAAACGAGACGCAATCTTACCAGCGTTGCGCCTAACGTAATCCGCGTCAAATTTCGCCGAGTTATTATCCCGCACCAGATAGTACGCCAGCGTCCACAAATCACGTCGATGTTTGCGCTATTGCGACACGCTTGAGCGTCCATTACTCGAAATAAGTGCTACACGAAACGCAACTAGGAGAGACGCACGCTTCCATGCAGGGCCGTAACTACTGCACGATATAACCGACGTTCAAATACAAACGAAGGAATAGAAAAATGTTTCGTCATTGCGGGGATACACTTTTTGTAATCAATGCCGCATCGCGTTACCGTGTAAACAGGAAACCGTTATGTATAGGCTAATTGCCATTGAAACTTGGTGAGGAAAAAGCAAATATCGCCTGTTGATTTCTTGATCTTATTTCATGTCGATTGATAAGTTTCCAAATGTATATAAGCTAAGCGAAATTGAAGTTGACATGACGCATCTCACCGCAGAGGCGCACTTTGTCGTTGGGTATGTGCGACTGGGTGCTGACGCAATCATTAATATAACGCGTACTAGAAAGCATTTGTGGTGCGCCCATTGAGAAAATGCACTTTTTCGCTCGGTGACTCAGCCGACGAAGGACGACAAGAAAAATTGTGCTATTATAAATTCTGTAAAAAGTTTCGCGCAATTAAAATTCATCCCAAGTGTTTTATCAATGTTTAGAGTCGTTTCGGAATTGCAGCTGCATTTGTCATTCAAGCCTTGGTTTCATAATCATGCGCGATGAATCAAAACATTTTTACACCCAGAAAACTAATGCCGGATGATTAGTCAAATCTAACTTGGACGTGATTTGTCTTCAGTGAGTTTTGAGCAATTAACCCCTACAGACGACGAAAAAATATATTTGCCATATATCATGCACGAACGACGTCAGATATGCGCCATTGCTGCTATATATAATTCCATTTATATTTCCCATTTGCAACGTCCATGCAGTCATGAAAATATAAAAAATAATAATATGGAATCAATGCGAAATTTCAAATTTATTTTAATTTTTAATTATATATGTTCTGGACGTGTATGTGATTGTATATGGACCATATATTTTTTGTCTGGGTGTAAACTTCTGAGAATTCAAAGTCATAGCAGAAGCTGGTAAAGAATGATGGAGAATAAACACCTTTTAACAAAAAGATAAAACTCGTTTGAATTTACTTTTAATGACAAGACTGTCATAAAACTTTCATACCACCGGAGCGGTTACAATCAAATTTATTTTCATTCCCCGTCGGCTTGTATTTTATTTAACAAAAAAGTGGACAACCATTTTCTTGATGCGCGCACTTTCTCAAGATGGTCGCGAGGCATTTAAAATCCGTCTCGAATGGGCTGAGCTCTCCGGGGCCTTCGTGACAAAACCAGTTTTAGAAGCGTAAAAGTAGTAGAGACCGATGAGTCCCTCGGGTAAAAGCAACGCGATTCCTGTCTGTCAAACTGCACGCGCTTTCGATCCCGGAACTGTATGGGTTTCGGGGACAAAACATGTCGAGGCGCAAAAGAAACATCGGACACGCGTGTCTCGCAGGCTCAATGCACCGTGCCAAGGCCCGTTCGTTATTCATGAACACCGTGGAATTCATCACAAACCGAAATGACGTCTGATATGAAAATCAGTCGTGCGTGAAGAAATCTTGCCGATAAAAATAATACGGAAGCGACAATTTATTTCTTCAGGATCAATCTTTTTGCCTTGCAATTAATATCGACTTTCTTTTCGACAATCTCGTTGGTCCTACGAGAGATAAGTGTTCTGATATGATCCAAATTTTCGATCATACAAGATTCTACTCATAAAGAAAAATAATATATAAATACACACTGAGCAAATAATATAATAGATGAAAATTTACTGAACTGTACAGTATATGGGGGATATATCTTAAATTAAAAAATCATTGAACCTTACAGCAAATTTTGAATAATGAGCATGAAAAATTACTAAACTAATATTAATTTTTCATGCTCATTATTCATGCTGTAAACTTTAATATTTTTTCTCGAACTTTAGATTTGTCCCCCATATAATGTACAGTTGAGTAAATTTTGATAGAATTTTTTTCTCCATGCAGAGAAAAAATTTCAGTAATTTAAAGTTCAAAGTAGTAAACAATTTATTGACAAATTATATTTGTTTTCTCCACAGGTATATAACTTTTTTGTGGTACATTTGGAAGTAGGAATGTTGATTGAAGGAGTAATTAAAATGAGCGACTTCTTGGCAATTTTGCATCCCCCACGAAATTTCTCGGGACTGATATACAAACACAGGACGATTATTCGCAAAACGTTCATTACTCTATCACAAATTCGATCATAATGCAGGAACAAATCGTGAAGGGAAATTGACGTTTTTAGGTCGGTTAGTAGTTAGTAAGCACTCTAGTGTCGGTGCACCGGCCCTTCGTTCTTTATTGTGGATTTTTGCTCGGTTCTTCGCCTCCCCTCCAGCACGTCTCGTGACTCGACCTCTTCTCTCCTTCAACCCCCGCATCGCTATCCGACTCCGGCTTTCCCATCCATTTTGTTGCCCCACCGGTCTCTTCGCGTCTCGCTTCCTCTTCTTTCGCCACGGCCGCCTTATCCGCTTCTTTTCAAATCCTCTATTCCTGACATGAACCTCACGCTCGCTTTTCCGACAGATGTTGAATTACTTAACTCCCATCAGGAACACACACGTGCCTGCCGAAAATTTCGCCACGATTTTTCAAAACATCCTCCTCTTCCTATTATGAACTCGACTATTCACGCTGCCGTGGGAAACGTCACTTAATTTCACTCTCGACGGTCGCCAACGGTTGTGATAAAGACCAACTTCTTATTTCTCTTCTTTCTCTTTTCCCCTTACTTCAACCTAAACAAAATTACAAACCAAAAAAAAAAAATAAACTATAAAAGTTGCATACATTATGCTCCCCTTGATTGAAATAATTTCCAAGTTTTTTGTTTCAAAATTTCAATAATTTTTTGACGCGAACAAATAAAAACGTTCGTTTCTATTACACTTAGAACTTCTGCAATGAGTTTCTTTTGTTGTACCAAGAACCGCGCTATTTATTCCACGGGGTACACTCTTTTTTTTTGTTTCATTCGCAGCCGCCCGTAATATTTGTTATTGCGAATTGATGAGCAGTAATGTTTTCTACTGTTCGAGTATTTTTCACCGTAAGCAATTTTCCAGCTCCACGTCCGGCTACCAACCGCAATTCATGCCGCTATGATAATAATATGGCTTCTTTATGAACTATTATTCGCTGACCATCGCGGTAGCCCTGGACACACGGTGGGATGTAAATACCGTGTCCGGTTGTTACACGGTCTCAAAGATGTTGCTGACGCAAATTGAAAAGAAATTTTTTTTTTCGTCCACCATGGGAAAAATGTTTTTGGTCTTCTGTCTTGTCTTCTTGCCATTGTAAAATTCAACTCAACAAATACAATTTCGTTGGTCCATGGGCTTTTAATTTTGTAGCATAATTGATATGACGTCATATATAGGACAGATATGTTTCATCTTGTCTGGGTCGGAGGTAACCTGATTAATTGATTAGGTTATAAATTGGTGGAGTCGAACTGATTGAATTAGATGATCGGAATTAGAAACAGGTTAGAACAGAATGAATATCGCGAGATCGCGTGTAAAACGAGCGAATCGAAAGATAATCGAATCAAACGAGATGAAGACAAAATTGATCCGATTCAAAATGAATGACAGTTGGCAAGTTGGCCTACGATCGATAGGCACGATGAAAATTGCATCGTCCCTCCCAAACGTCTCGGGCTCCCTCCGATCTGACGGCATTTGAATATTGCAATCGCGATTCTTTCGGCTGCCCTTTTACATTTAACTCCGCGATGCAACACAAATTCGATCAACTTTCCATCCGAGAGTGCAAGTGCCGGAGGAATATTTTCGGATCATGTCGCCCACCTGCTCCTCTTTACAAGACCTATTATTCGCCTCCCTACAACATTATAAATTAGTCCCTCTCTATATTGTGTTTTGCAATTCCCGTTTGCACGAGACCCGGCGCTTTATAAATCCCGATACCTTTTGTCCTACAAGTATATCGGGACGGAAAAAAAAGGAACGAGAAGAGAGAAAAAAAAATTCGTCGCAGGGATTACCGGACGAATTTCATGTCGCTTTGAGATCTGTCGTGTAATTGATCTTCAATTTGGCGCCGTTGGAGATAATGAAACCAAGGGAGCTTCTTTTTTCCAGCCGTACCTTAAGGATAAGCAGAATGTCGCCTGGGGTTTCGAATTTGGAACTACAGAAACGCAAGTCTGGAGGGTTATTCTTTTTTCTTCCAATTCCTTTACACGTATTTATACATCTTTGTGTATTTATTTCAATTACATTGGCAATTTTCATTAGTCTTGTAATTATTCATACTCGTAGCTTACAGATTCAGAGTGATCCGGCGCGTTCCAGGAGCTCAGCCAGGTCTCTCCATTGTTGGCTTGGTATTCGGCATTGGGACCTGGAGCTTAATCGAGTATACGGAGATTTGGTTGGATCCACGTCACGACAGACGACTACTCTTGATTTCGGATTAACATGATCTGGCAGGTTTCAATCTTGACACCTGAGACTCTCGTTCCACGACTTCTCTGCTGGATAGAGAAGTTTCGATTCAAATTCAGTGTGTTCCAAAATATTATATATGTGTCTGAAAATAATACAGATCATGATCAATTAGTAATGATGTATAATTCCAAATCGTTATAATTAGAAAAAGTATATTTCACCTGGATAAAAATATACATACATATATGTTGGCATATATATGAGATACAAATACTATCATTCATGTGATTATATTTTTTCCATCATTGCATATATTCATATATAAATTAATGTTCGTTGCATATATTTTAAAATGAGATACATCTTTTCATATATAACACATGACAATATTATTATACATGAGTAGAATATATTTCACATTTTCTTTTTTTTGTTTAGGTTACTATTCTCAAGAATTTGAAAAAAAAAAGAATGTTCGGACACAAAACTTGAAAGACCTTCGTTTGCCAACATGGTAGAGCAGATGTCACCAGAATTGCAACTTGGGTGTGTACACACGCAAGCGCACCGACTTGATTTTTTTCTTCTGTATGGTATAGGAAGGCTTTTGTTGGCTTTCTAGAATCACGTTGTATTGGGCGCATTAAAGCATCTGCAACGTTGCGAGACAGTTTCAGCTGGTATCCCGAGAGGGACACTTGGTGTTTCATAAATTATGACAGTGTCCTTTATTGCTTAATCAGTCCCTCTCATTAGTCAGAAGGCGCGCGCCAGTAATTCGGCTGTATCAAGGTGGTATCTTGGCGTTGCCAGCCGGTTGAATGGACTTGAAGGACGGAGACGGAGAGGTTGCGATCAAAGCTGGAGTAATTGCGAGCAGAACAAGGAGAGGATGGCCGCGAAGTAACCGCATCAAAAGGCGGGGACACCTGGTGTTTGCACCTTGCGAACTGGTCTGCTTCGACCCATTCTACGGTCGCAGCGTGCCTCTGTTTATGTTTTTTGCCTCGTTTACCGACTGAGGCCACGTGACTCTTTTGCATGGCTTATCATGAAAGCGCGTTACGCCACACTGCGTACCGTTATTTCGACAGATTTGGACGTCTTCTGTGAGCCGCTCACAGGCATCAAATTCAGTTAAGAAGCAATAGGTCGAAGAAGGGTTGTCACGTCCAAGGGGGAATTAAGCTTCTGAAGAAGATAGAAGGAATTATATCATCCGAAGGGGTTTCTCTCGGACGGAAAAGAGCCATCCATCAAGCGGAAGATCATCCGAATGATTATATTACATGGACTTTTATGTGAAGTGGTATATGAAAAATGATGAGGGATTTTTCGGAGGGTTGAAGAAATGATTCGATGGAAAATGAATTGTTAAAGCAACGTCGGAACGGACAGCGGATTCTATCGCTTGTCTTAGCGACTGATTGTGCTCGTCGACAGATTGGTCAGTCCACAATTTAATATCGGCTCTCCCTCCCACCTATTGTATTTCGATCCCCGGTCTCAAGATAGGGCTTACACCCCAACTTCATCGTGCAAACACAGGGAGGGGAGAAAGTGCAACACCAAGCTGATTAGAGCGAGATGACAACGGCATCATATTGCGCGCGTGCGAACGTCACTTTCGGCGTATGCACTATCTTCGGTGCTGGAACAGATGCAGGGCCACATTAACCAGCCCCGGGTTTCTTTTCTAATCGATAACAGCCGAAGATGCACACTAGAAATGTGCGGTTGACCATGCGTGAATCAAATCTGACTGTTCATCAGAATAGGGTCAATATTGGCACAATGGATCCAACCAGGGATGCTTTGTAATTAAAAGCCAAATTGTAAATAGTTGATCAGAAGAAAAATATGATAAAAAAGAAAGAAGAGAAAAGAATGGAAGCAAAAAAGATGCTCAGCAGAAATATAACGTGTGTTTTTTACTGGTTTTAATTGCCTGCAGGCAATCGGTGATCGAAATTTGTATTACATTCACCTCGAGCGTGATCAAAGGGAGGGCAGAACAGGATTGGGATTTGCAGCGGCAATAACGAAATTACACATAGGTATCGGTGACTCTAATGATTGTACATTCAATTATGAGAATGTTTCTTTCAACTTGGACGATGAAGAAGAATCGGTCGTCGTCGAATAAAGAATGTTTCGTCAAAGAGGAGAGCCCCCAGGGATTGCTTTGGCATTAGGTGGACCGACGTCCATGTCGGATCAAGGGGTCCACACACGGGTGACTCATGCATCATACGAGGGAGACGTGTGCCCTTTGTGTCGATACGTGTGATTCTCGTCTCTGCCTTGATCCGAAGGGGTACGACGGCTTGCCCATTAATAACCTTTTTTCTCGCTCATAAATAAACAACCCGGTAGAGTAAGCGATACGTATTTTTTTTGCCTCGTCAAACCGCATTATTTGCTGAAAAGTTAGTCCAACCAAGATGTATATATCACATATATTTGCTACTATATATATGTCATAAATTGATACGTTAAATTTTAACCTTAAATGCTTGCATGTATGTCACATACATGCTATTATATAGACGAAAATCGTGCATTTGAAAAACCATATATGCTCCTTTATATATATGACAGACTGATACGTTCAATCAACCACATATTCTAGCATATATGTCACATAAGCCACCATATATTTGGCATAATGTGACACAGACGTTTGCATGTTTGTTTTCATAAATTTGTTTATATATCTTGTATATATGGTATGATATATAAAATAGTTGGTTGGAATTTTCACTCGTTTGTCAGATAGTTGGCAATTTGCATCGATCCGGGACGCGTGGAGAAGCCCAAGGCAATTAACTCGTCGTCATTGTTCTCGCGAAACAAACTTTTCAGAGAACAGGTGAGCGCAAGAAACGACGAGACGCCCGTAATTAAGTCCCGTCCGTTGGTAAACACGCGTTTAGTACCGGGAGGGTCGACTTATTGCACGCCTATAACTTGACCATAAATCATGGTGTCAGATTTCGCGAAAGGATGTTAACCGTTAGGAAAAAATGGTCGCGGCCATCTTGTATGGTTTACGAGCAATTTGATCGCACTACTTTCGTTTTTACGCCAAGTGGGAAGAAATCTGGATTTGCTTTTTCAAACAGAAAAAAGCCGATGGTGAAAGTGATTTGTCGTTGATAATGCAAAAACGAGATTGTGGAAAAAATTTTTTTTTCACTCTCCACTTGACACCTACCGGGGGCCAAGGTTTTGAATTTGCATTATTTAATGGCGAACTGAAAAATGACTAAAATTTTCAAACAAGGAAAAACAAAAAAAAAATAAAAATAAAAATAAAAATAAAATAAATAACATTTTTGATACTTAGTTTGAAATCATAAAATAATTTTTCTAACGTTTTTGAAATTTTTCTTTTTCCGAATTCGCACGAGTTTGAAAGGCATGAAAAAAAATTCGAGTTATTGGATGCGTTAAATAGTAATTCAGTTACATCAATGAATTACAAATGAGGATCGATCAGTGCAGATGCAATCAAACCAAGATTACCTAATAACGATGATGCTTGTTGATTAAAAGCAAAAAAGCAAACATTGTCAGTTGGAAAATAATAAATTGATTTAACTTAAATTGCAGGTAATCATGATTTCCAATGAAAACCGCTCGGATCAAGGAAAAGTATGTGTTAAAGGATTATCTTATCTGGAAGTTTTGAAGGGCATCGACGATTCTCAGACGCTTTCGTCATTGATGAAAACTCATAGTGGGGGGGCATTGGCAATGTCCAGTGGACACTGAGGGATGAATGGAAGCAGCAGAACGAGACAGAGATATTGAGAGAAATCAATGAAATGACTGGAAGCATAAAAGCGTTTCCGCCTTGGTGCGCCTTGCACGTGATGGTTCTCAGCGTTATCGCTCGAATTAAAACCAACTCGCGATTCTGTACAGCGTGATAGCGAAACCTGCACGATCGTACAAATTTTATATTCCTCAGGTTGGCAAATCGTTGCTGAAGTTTTATTTAATTTTTTTTTTTTTTTTTTTTTTGAAACCTACGCATTGTTTTGGCTTCGAGATGAGGACACCTTTCGGCGAATATAATACCGGGCACGAAAAAACGATAGTGCATGGGTCGACACGCGCGCAGGGTTTTATCTTCTCTGCTGCTCGTGTGTCATCGATCGGAGAGCAGGTTTTGTTCGAATGGCCACGTGCGCCAGAACGGACCCCTCCGGCTGTGCTGCCTATCTGCGCGCCACGAATTGTAAATTTCTTTCTTTTTATTTTTTTTAATTTAATGCCCTCATTTGTGATATCGCCTTTAGATCCATTAACAATTATGGCTGTGGGATACTCCGGAGGAACAATTTATGAACGCGACATTTGGTCCCTAGTTTTGCAGACCCCTTTGCAGATCGATATTTTATTTAATGAAGTTGATGCAGTTTTATGTGGGCAGTATTTTGTAACCGAGATGAAGTAGAATAGAGTTTTGAATAATTTTGGTTTTTGTCTTGCTCTGATAAAAGTCTGCAAGAAGAATATCAACTGTTTATAAGCTCTGTCAATCTGAAACGTCTGGTTACATAATTCCGAACAGAAATAGAGATTCGAGTTGTTTAATCAAGTTTGTTAGGGCACTGATAGTGAAATTCGACGTACGAGTTAATTTCATTTGAAACCCTTAGCAAATGATCTTTGACGCGCAGCAGAACTTGCCAAAGAACACAGACGTCTTAGCTCGGAATTTTCGCGGTTCAGATGCTCACACACTAATCGCGTTTCCTGTTAACTTATACCGGTGCATCGCGCCACAATTCCTGCGCGACTAAGAAAGCCTTAGATATTCCCGGCTCAGGAAATTAAAGACGCTTTTGATCGCACACTCGAAATGTGATTAGAACGTGCTTTCGTATATGAACTGTGACAGATTCAAATTTGCCAAAAAAAGAAAAGCAGAAAGAAAAAAAAACACACGAATAAATTTAGATTATTTACTGAGCTTTACTTTTGATGTGTCATCTCAAACGTAATAAATTCTGACGACTGAACTTTTTATAAACCAATTAATTCTGATGTAGTCAGTTGTAATGCTGTTATATCTTTTAAATCTATGATAAAGAGAGAATGCTGATTGTGATTTATTGAAAATAAATAGAAAAATTAAATTAAAACTGTACCTATTATCGATACCTACACATATCGACAGTTCCATTTATCAAATTCGTATAATGAAATGTAAAAGTTTTATATAATTTTCAGTTATGACAGAAGCTTATTAACTACTTGTTTGGAACAAAAATAAAAATTCGTTGAATGAATTTTTTAATTCATTTTGCATGAAAGTTTAAATAACATCGGACGATAATAGTTGCTGCCTTGCCGTATTTTATGGTATTTAATTACTAATCAATTCATCTTTATGTATTGAATTGTCTTAAATTTTTATACTCGGTTATGCTGGCTCGCCAGAGGCGACATTTTTTTTGACATAATGAACGAAATGAAGAATTAATAATCACAATGTGCAGTTTCTCTCGTGCGTTGAGATGAAACATCTTAATGACCCGCAAAAAAAAGAAGAATAATGTTGTAACCTGAAATTCCATTATGAGGGCGAAAAAAAGGGTATTGTATTTTGTTCGACAAGAGTGGTAAACGAAGTTTGATTAAGGTTATCGATGAAACATTTTGCGGATATATTTTCCCGGAGGTCGTTTGCCCTCGGGTCTCTCTCATATCGTTTTATTTGCCACCGCAAAAGTAAAATTGGTCTGCAAACGGACAATCGGCGTTTGGCTTTGAAAAAAAGAGCGCTCCCGTTTGATAAGAGATTGCGCATTCAAATAACTTTTTGTCGCGTCAAAGTTGTTCCGTCGAAATAATCTCATCGACTTCTCTCCCACTGGACAATAAAAGTGCTGTTTCTACGATCGATCATTGTGTTAACGACGATTTCTATGGCTGTTGCGGAAACAAGTTCTTCCAGACTATTACTTCACCCACTACGAAACAGCTGTGACGTTATGTAACCTTTCCAACGACTTCCTATATATTTAACGTTTTTTCTTAAATTTATTCCCATCTTGATACAATTCGATCTCGTGAAACATCAGGTAACCGATACCTTAAACTTCAAATTTTAAAATCCACACCCCGCCAATTTATTTTTTGTTTTGCTTCTTTTCCATATCAGATCTGTCAAGTTTTTACATTCTAATTTCATTTTTTCCCACATTTGCCTATTATGGAAATCCAAGAAGTCTACAACCATTTTTAACACCCGCCGGACGAAAATATATTTTGAAAATATAAAAAAAAACATATTTTTCATGTATAAAATATATTCCGGCAATGAGTATAATATTTGGTTAATATTTTGTTTACAAATTCCATTATATAATAATATAAATTTATAAAATATAAAATAGATTATATTTTGTATATAAAAAATTATAAAAAGTGGCCACAAGTATAATGAGATAAAATATATTTAAGCGGATATATTTTCATCCATGAGGGGCATTTTTCATCAATTGCTAAAAATAAATGACAGTTTTGTTTATTCAAAAATTGTGAGTTGCAATTTTTCTTAACTTTTTGGCAAAAAGTAAAAGTCAACTTGAAGTTGAAACTCTCCATCAGAAGCCAACGAAAAAAGGACAATTCTTTTATGACAAAAACTTTAGAAAGTTTATTCTATTTCAGAAGCAATTCATATTTTCAGTAAGTTGATCACCTAGAAATCCAAGCGAGCATTGTACGAGCCGAGTGTATACAGTCTGGCTTCCCAAGACAGTGCCTAGAAACACGTTAATAATAATAAGGGAGAGACGGTGGCGTTAAAATTCAATTTATCTTCGCCTTTGAAGTGAACGGCCTACAAAGTAACGTATTCGGCTGCAAAACCCAGCAAACCTGGGCTTCCGATCTTTATTCGCGACGCGCCGTTTCCCATCCCACCCAGGTCCCTCCCACCAGTCTCTCCCTGAGCTTATTACGCAACGCATTACGCGTGCTACATACTATTTTTCCTCCTTTTCTCAATTTCCACAAAAGACGAGAGGGAAGTGGACGTAGAGAAAAGAAGGTCAAGGGACAGTGAACGCGCTCAATTGTCGTTTCAGAATTGACCATCATGGGGTTATTGTGGACTTGGAACATATGGCACAGTGCGCCGAGATACGAGATTAGAAGAAGAAAAAAAAGAACGAAATGAAATGTAAATAAAACGAGAAAAAGGAGGAAAGAGAAAGCAAACGGGGAAGGAAATAAAAACGTGTGCGAGAGAGAGAGAGACAGAGAGAAGGGAAACAACGTGGCGAAGGAAATAAACATAAACAGTGTGCGGGGCTGGAAGGTTGAACAAACGGATCTTTGTTCCACGAAGCATTTGATGGTATCCTTTGCGTCCCACGCCAGGTCCAACATTTGTGTGTGCGCCTCCGCTTGATCCACGAGTAATTATAAAGCGCCGTGAAGCGCTGGTTGTCCTTCCTTTATTCGCCGTTTCGTTTCTTATTACGGGCGTGCATGCGTGCGCCTGCAAACGCATCAGCAGGAAGCCGTCGGTTTAGATAAAATCGACGTACGCCACGGTCCGCCCCTCCCGTGCACTCGTTACACCCCATAAAGCCGAGTCCCGTCGCTATAACCGACGCCGGTGCCTGGCTGAGATTGCATCGCAACTGCTCGGTGCCTCTCAGGGCTCTTCGTCGTACCAAGTAGCCTGTTTATCAACTCTCCAGCGTTGTCGCGAAATTAGCGCGCAAATAAATGACACGCGTCAACCGGCCTGACGAAAGTAGATGCAATTTCTATGCTAATTCCGGCTCAAGGATTTTGTGCGAAGTTCATGCTGATCTTGTTATACGACGGGGTGCGGAACATTTTTCGGGGGCTCGCAGTGTTGCAGTTGCGCCCAATGGATTTGCGTTGGTGCTTCGGTGCGCTCGGCACCAAGGGATGATGGATCTGCCTGACGCGTGTTTCGCTTGCGAATTTTGCACGATGAAAAATTGAGCTCGGTGGCAAATTTTTTCTAATGATGTCGTTTTCAGGCCAATAACAAAAGTTGCATCCGTGACAAGATGCAGAATATTTATTTTGAGATTCCAAATTGGAAAAGCCGAACAAAAAGAAACATTTGGCGTTTATGTTAGACTATTTGCGAAAACTGATAGACGTTAATTATGAATTGTAGTTATTATAAACAATTTGTGATGATTGGCATGTTGAATCAAGTGTTATTACTAGAGCTGCTTGTTTGGTAGACGATCTGACAAAATTTGTCAGTCCCTGAATAAAGTCAGGTAATTGTTTTTAATGTTTCATAACTGGATGCCTTGATTATGAAAATGATTCATAATTGTTCTGTTGAATTTTATAAATTTCGTAGATAAAAAAATTTTAAATGTTGGTAATGAACGAAAATTCATGATTGTTTTTATGATTGGCATAATCCAATTTTTTTATTATTATTTTCTTCAATCGCAATTGTTAAATTAAAAAGTTATGAAATTAAGCAAAATAATTATGATTTTTTGGGCATAATTGAGGCACCAATTATGAAATAATTATTTGTCAACCAGGGGTGTTGAAATTGGATATAAACATAATACTGTAAAAAATTATACGAAAATAAAAGTTTTAGAAATTGAATTGAGATAATTTTAAAAAGATATCAGATATTCAGTATTACAAATTCTGATTTGAGTCATAATACAATTCATTTATTTACTGAACTGAATGAGGGACAAACGTAAACAAAACGAAATTATCAAAAGTTAAATAAAAATGTATTAAGTAATGTTTAATGCTCATTCAATCTTTTTTTTATGAATTTAGAATTGATAAATTGGAATATTTGGTAGAATTTTTTTCTTCATATGTATTACATATATATATATCTACGTATGTAGAATGTTTGTGTGAGTGCCAATCGTCTAATTTTGATTAGATCGCCTAGACTCGACTTTATTAGATTTCCTCGAACTCGTTGGGTTGAAGATTATAGGTGATCATTATCTGAGTCTAGAGTTTCGTATACAAATTTGTTTGAAGGAGTTTTTTGGGATTTGAGTGTACTGGAAATCAGAGACGGAAGGTGTGTCCAAAGGATATACACACCAAGATTGAAAGTGCAATTTGTATGGTAATGTTTCATTTGAGACTGTTTACCTGCTCTCGTAAGATCCTGGGTAGTTTTACGAGCCACGCGAAACTCTCGGCTTCTTGATGGTGGTAGGGATATTTAGAACGAACGTTCGGTTATGTTCGCTCACAACTCGTTATAAAATATTTTACCAGAGGAGTATCGCGAAATGGTTGAATCAAAATGTACATTCAAAGATAGGGCACTTGATGACAGAACTGAATGCATTTTGAAAAGTAGATCCTCTAGTTCCACATTAAAGATTCAGAGCAAAAGTTTCGATAAAGTCTCGAAAAGTTGAAAAAGTCACAAATTGAACATAAACTGAATATGCATTTAGTTTCTCAACTTTTCCAACGGTTTACAAATTTTCATCCAGTTGTACTTATGATTTCATTTTTTTTTCTGTTTCAGGTAAGACGAACTTTATAAGCTAATTGATTGTGCCAAACAACTTGAACAGAGAGTGAGTTGTGAAACTTTGAAAATTTTGCGAAAACAATAAGATGAGATACACACTTTCGACATGAATAAATTGAATCGTTGCTGAAACACTTCAATATTTAACGCCGTTTTGTGTTAACCCCAACTGCGAGCCCTGGCGTTGAAATCGTACCACCCTTGTACAAGTTATAAAAGATCAAAGATACCTCAATAAACAATATTTGCCATTGTAGGCATCGGAGGAAAACAATCAACGGGACAAAGTGTTTTTCCCTGTAATTCTGCGACGGACAAAGGGACCTCTGACACGAACAGAGCCTATTCGCGTGACCCCTTTTAAAACGCGTTTCCTCCATAAATCGCAATATTTCCTTTCATCCCCGGCTGTTGCCGAAAAGTTTGAGCACGAAGATATTGAACTGACAAGTTCCGCGACAGCCTCGCCGAGTTTATAAACACAAAGTCAGATATTTTTGCCCCTTCAACTTTTGCTTCTGAGCCTCAAAGTCCTCTGCAAAAGACGCTAATAAAACCGTTTGGAGGTTACCTAGAAACGACTATCTCACGTTGTATTGATCGTTTTCACAATATTCCACTTCAGCTCCAACCTCTCAATTTGACAAAATCGAGCAATTTTCCAAAAAAAAAAAAAAAAAAATTTCCCTCAGAGATGTAAGTCATTCGAGAAGATCAGTCGTCAAATTGTACAGCTCGAACAAAGGGATTGTTCTGAAAATTTTGCACTCACTCGAGTGGCAATTTTTTTCTTGTCCCAGATCCGAAAGAACGGTCAGGAGGATGCAAAGAAGAAGGGTATAAAATCGGGAATAAAGAATGATGCGAGCGCGTACGACGTGCAGCGTGATTGCGGGGGTAGGGTGCGCTAGACGTATCGACCGCGCCCCACCCCTGCCGAGGCGGCGGAAGTTGCCTCACCGACGACGACTCGCTGGGGCAGCGCGGGGGGAGGGGGAGGGGGAGGCTCGGCGCGGCAGGGGACGCAGCACAAAAGTGGAGGTGAGTGGCACCCTTCGAGTGCTACGTGCGCTACTTTGCCACGCCGTACACGGGAGGGTGCGCAAGCGAGATACGAAGCGAAAGAGATGCCACGGGCATTTCAATCCCACGTGAGAGCGCCGCACGAGGGGAACCAAAAAACTCTCATCTTTTTCTTTTCACCTCATTAAGAACTGCTGCTTCTTAACTGCGAATAGGTGTTTGGCTAGTTTTATTTTCTCCTAAGCTGGCTCTGCGCCCAATGGGTTTTATTTTTAGGCGAAATTTGCAAAATTCGAAAAAAAAAAAATGAAAGGGGCAGAAAGAAAAAGAGAGGAAATGAAAGAAAGGAAATTGGACAGAATATGAAAAAGTAAAATGAAAAAAAAACAAAAGAAAAGGAAAACATGTTTAAGAGAAAGAGGTGTTTTGGAATGCGAATGTTGTAATGGGGGACAGATGGACTGCAAATGTTATGTTAAAATTGTTTGGATGTTGAAACATTGGCGAGTGAATTTGTTAACGCAAGGTGCTCTCCGCTGTGTCAGCGAAAATTTCGCTTCGTCGAGCGATATGCAACGACGAACTAAATAATCAAGGAGCCTCGAGCGATATAATAAAGTGAGCGACAGAGATGCAACCGCGTCGATGGCACTACAGAGCTCGTGATGAGGCTCCTTTCTTTCATCCTTCTGTCATGGATTCCGTCGCTGTCTCACCTTTGTTGAACCACTCCTCGGCACACTTGTTTTATATCATTTATTTGTCACACAGTTATTTTCCCTTTTCTTTATTTTTTCATCCGAACAGCTTTCATACTCTCGTCAAACAATTTTTAAACAATTGTTTCAAATCCCCTCCCTCCCTCTCCAAATTCTCGCTTCTTTTGGGTTCTTTTACAAATGCCATTTTCGAATTTCTCATGATACCTCGTCTGCATTTGTACGTATGCACAAGTTGTAATCGGATAACTTGTTGCTCGTAACCATCTCATCGTAGAACAATTTGAAATCAATACCAAAAACCCGGGGAGAAACGAGATACCAAATCATCAAACCAAACAATAATAATAACGTTGTTTGTTGGTCTGCAAATACCGTTGAAAACTCAGCGAGCCGAAAATGGGGGCTTTTGGATTTATAACAATTTGAAGAAAAGGTGATTTCAAGTTGGCGATGACTTTTGATATCGAAAAGGCAAGAGGACTTTTTGGAAATAAAATGAAAAAGGAAGGAAGACCGGCTTGAAAGCGGTCAAATTCAGATTTGATTATGCGTGAAAAAGGCAGGATGCATTTATTCATAAGGTAGAAGGAGAGGGAAGGATCGGGAGCGAGAGAGAGGGACCGTGCAGAAATCGCGCGGTGGCCTTTTGTTTCGCACTCTTTTTCGAGATCGTAAATGTCGGGGGCTCGCGCGTTTTACGCGTGCGGCACATAAAACACGCACCGAATCAAGTAACAGGTGGTTTCGGTAATGACCAGGAGCTGCGGTATATGTGCGCGCATTTCCTTTCGAATGGACGATAAGGATGAAGTCGTTCGACCCTACGCCACCGTGAGCCTCAGCTCGCGATGATAATTCATGATAATGTTGTCGATTTGTATCTGACTTTGCAGTCAACATTGTATAGTATCAGTGTCGTGATTGCGAGGCAAAACTTTTTCCCAAACCATCGGCTAATTAAACTAACTTCCAGAAAACATTCTTGGTTTTGTCATTAAGACTTTTTCTTTTGTCAAGCCATTTTTTACTGAAAGCAAAAACATCTTTTTAGTTAAACGTTTTGTTTTTCACTGAGTTGTTCTTTCTCAGCCAAGTTTTTGCAAAAAAATTTTCTTATTGGATATATAAAAAGTTATCCGTGTTGAGATTTCATTTTGAAATCTCAGTTAAAGTTGAGGATACAATATTTCCAAACAGATTATATACCAAAATGTCATTAACGTCAGTTTCATTAACAGTATTAGAGTCAATTACAAGCGTTGTTATAATCTTAGCAATTGTTACGTAACGAGAGAGATAACTGATGAGAAAATCCATGATGTTTATTCCGAGCTCGCTTTTATCGTCGAATGATTAGTGCTCGTGTCACAATACAACGTTAATCATCAGCCGTGTAAAGTGATACAGTGCAAAGTTCTTATTTTTCGAGAGTGCACTTATTGTTTGGTAGCCATAAACAAATCAACCGGCATTCTAATTGATTCCTTAATCAACAACCGATGACAGGGGCTCATTTGTGACATCATTTTTGTTTTTCAGATGACACAATGTCTGATGTGTCATTTAAATAAAATTGTTGTATTCATTTGAATTTGTATTTTGAATTCAAGGTAGTGGTACATATTATCGTCAGTTGCACTTATCATCGACTTGTGCTTGAAAGTATATATACACGGAGAGAAAAGTTTAATAATTTTTATCACAATCGGTATAATTTTTAACAAACTGTTTTATAAGTGAAGGACAAAATTCATTTTCAAAAGAAATGATCAAACTTTTTGATACAAATTAAAAAAAACTATTTTTATAATAATGACCGAACATTTAATATAAATGTTCCAATTTTATGATATTTTCAACTAGACAGTTTATCAATTTTTATCAAAAATAGATTCTGCCCTCCAATTATTATGAAACTGTTTGGTAAAAATTATACACAAATTGTAATACAAATTATTACAACTTTTTTTCACACATTTAACTGGCCATACATCATTTGTATTTATTATTTATAATTGTTTTTTTTTCTTGGGCGTTCAAAATTTGTTATATAAAATAATAAATAATCATATCAATAATAGGTACAACCGTTTTAATATGTTAATTTATATATTGATTGTTGTTTAATTTACACTTTGAATTTCGAGTCTTAAAGTTGAAGATGATATTTCATTTTTGGTATAGAAATTGCAATAGATTAGAAATTCCTTCACCGACGAAACAAAGGAATAAGAAATTCTTCTGGACCATGAGAGATGGTCGAAAGCGGAAGCTCATAGTAACCCTACGCGAGAGGGCGTGGTCCCTCGCACAAACATCCCTAGAGCCCTGCGGATATCACTATTGTCGAAGTGTCTTTCGGCGAAAATTAACCTTTTCCGTATCTTTCTTCACAGGAGCATTCAAACTTTATTCGCATTCTTATTTCATCCAGACGTTAAACTACCATTACTTTCCTTTTATCGCGGACGTATAATTTATTCACAAAACTTTGAAAAGCTATTGAATTACACAAAATCATCATCAACAAACTCGAAGAAACAGTCAACCTGACACAGTTATGAAAGTCCTTGAATGTGAAAACAAAAAAATTCACTTTTCAAAATAAATAAACACAAAAAGGAGCAACGAAAAAGAAGAAAAGAAGAAGGAAAAAATTGCGAAGGATGGAAAGAGAAATAACAACATCGACAAGAAATGAGGTTGGGATAAAAATCGAGGCAAGTTTTGCGCGCACCCTCGCTTTAATATCAAAGATAAGAAAGTCGCTTAATTAAGGTAAAAGCTTTTGCTCGTAATTTTCTCAGTGATTAATGCTCAATTATCGTCGCTGCGAGAAATTGCGTACATTGTTTGTGACAAGTTTCAGGATAAGTTTTGACACGTTTATTATCAAGATGACTCCGGATATCATTTTTCCGGCCGGCTTGTTGCAACTGGCTTTGAATCCATGACTCGGTAATGATGAGGGTTTTCGTGTGCCATATGGCGCCGGACTATTTATCGCTCGCGTGTCAACAGATCCCGCGCAGCATGATAGACTCGAAGGGTGTATATTATTGGAGTCATCTTTTGCTTGCTCACGGGATCACCATTTCGACATTTTCAAACGGCAGACGAGAACCATCCGAAAATAATATCCTCGTATCAACTACGTAAGATTTAAAACTCATTTTCAAAGTTTGATATTTTTTGATAATCAAAAATAACAGAAATGCAAGTTGTGTTTATAAAAGCGTATGTTCAAAAAGGTTGGCGATTGAAAATTGCAGCTGCAAATGGTGTGAAACCTGTAACGCCATTAGGTGTTGATTAAACTGTGATTAAAACGAGAATTCACACTCGGAGGATTTTAGAGCTTTGGAGTGTACACGATTCGAAAATGCACTGGCAGATAAGAAGAGCTATTTCAGCGTGGCGCAATCGCCGTGACAAAATTTATTGTCAAAGCAATTGGCCGATGAACGGCGCGACGATTTTGAAGCGCTGATAACCGGGGCGCGACGTTAAAAAATTTCAAGCCGATTTTATATTTGCGCCAAGCGATAACACGCTCGGAGAGAGTTCATGTGAAAATCGACATGGGGGCGTTGATCCGCGGCGTCGTGTATTCACGCGGGTCACAAAACTCATCTGATACTTGATAAGTCGAGTTGAATCGTCGTCTAAAGTCTTAGTCACCTCCAAACATGTGACATATTTCCTTTTTATTCACTTCTGATAACAAACTTTTTGAATTACAAATATAGTTTACTTTTGTTTCAACAAATATATGAGTTTATCCCTCATGGACGAGAAAATATTTTGAAAATATAAGTAAAATATATTTTGGTCTATAAAATATAGTTGCGGCAATACGGGTAATATTTATTATATATTTGCTTATACATTTCATTATGTATAATTTTAAAATATAACTAAAATATATTTTTTTGGTTCAAATTAAAAAATTATTATAATAATGACCAAACATTTAATATAAATTATTCAATTTTTTTGGTATTTCTAACTGAACAGTTTAAACATTATTATTAAAAATGGATTCTGTTCTCCAATTATTATGGAACTGATGTTTGGCAAAAATTATACAAATTATTAAAAAATTTTCAGCAAAGAAAAAAAGAGCAGCCATATAATGTCTAATAATATATACATTTGTTTTTCTTTTTTTAATTCTGAGTTTCTTTATTTTTTATAAACATGGTTTAAAAGTTAAAGAATGTATTTGTTGGATCTATTTTATTTTTAAAGTTGTGTAAAATTCATTAATGAAATTGAAATGTATTCCCATGATGAATTCCAACCGATCTAAATCCGAGTTTATTAAAAATGCAATAAAAATGATTTAACCATGACTTGGTATCGCATCTTCGATCAGCAACGAATTTCATTCCATCGCAGTCAATGAAACTAGCTATTAATCTTGCTCAAACCTACTGCCCGTATAAAGTCGCGCGTCACCGCAGCCGCGTCATTTTTTACAGCTTGTTGTACACGCATACAACACGCGTTCGTGGAAATCATAAAATTCACCGTATATGGGAATTAGTGAACTCGTAGTCAGCACCGGTTGTGTGTGATAATGAACAGAGAATAAAAAATGAAAAAACATCAAGTATTTGTTTAAATTTGTTCTCGTATGAAAATAACACGTCCGAAAAATAACAAGTCCGACGCGAGAGCGGGGCAATGACGATGGAACGGACAAAAAAAGTGCGTTCCATGAAATGAGATACCCGCGAGGTTGCGAAAACGCACGAGCAAGCAGAAAGCGCAATTTTGAATAAAGAGGTGAAAGAACAATATTTGACAAGCGAACGAAATTGTAATTGTTTTCTGTGAATTATTATGTAATTATGCCGCGCCAGAAAAAAAAAGAGGCCCGAGAGTGGATCTCTCTCGCACATCACGAAGACAAATTATTATTATTGCGGTAACAACAAAAAAATGAAAAACTTGTTTGATAAGAAAAAGCGTCGGATTAGAAACGAAGGAAGTGAAAAAATTGTTACGTGACTGATAGAGGTGAGCAAAAATTTGATTACAAATTTGCATTGAATCAGCCTCTCTGTAGGAATGAAATTTGTTATATACGAACACGGTGGCAAACGAATGTTGGCGTCGAAAATTTCGCCATCAGCGGATTTCTCGGGGCATTTATCTTTGCCGCGCGATTTCTCCGTCGCGATCGGATAATGAGCCGAATGGAGATAGAAACGAACGACGGCGGCGTTGTTCCGCGAAACGGTGCCTCTCGTGTCATTAGGCACAAGGCTAGAAATTATACACGTGCAAAACGCAGCAACAAAGGAACAGAGCGCGGCTGCGTGGCAGCTGGCATTGAGTTAGATGACGATCGTCGCGCGTGCCTTCGACGGTACACGGCTCAAGCTAGTGAGGCCATGAGAACGCTCTAGTCGACCTTTGACGAAACAATGCGCCAGCGTGGAAAGTGCATTTTCTTACTCAAGGCTTACGTTACCACCAATCGCGAACTTTTTACGTCGCTCGCGAATGTGATCGACAAAAAACCCTCATGGATTTCGAACAAATTGTCACAGAACAGCATACTTCACTTTACCAATTAGAGTGACGCAATAAAAAAAGGTCAACAACTTTTTCCTAGTGCTCTAAAAGTATCCAATTGTTTTTATTTTGTCAAAACATGATTTTGTAAAAATATATCTTTTTTTCCAATATTCCAATATAAAAAGTAAAATTTCAAATAGTTTATAAGGTAAACGTACCTAATACGTACCTATTTGTGTTATGTTTATTTAAAATATATTTTGAATTTATTCTGAAATTGGAGACTGTACAAAACATTTTATTTAAATTAATGAAAAAATAACACCTAATCTTCGCGCCTTTCTAATTATAAATAATTTAATAATTATCCAAAATGAGAATCAATTTTATAACAAACTTAACACAAATGGGTACACTATAACCGCATTAAGTACGTTTACCTTACATGGAGAAAAAAATTGTATCAAAATTTACTGAACTGTAAAGTATATGGGGGACAAATCTAAAATTCGGGGAAATATTAAAGTTTCCAGCAAATTTTGATGAATGAACATGAAAAATTAATATTAGTTTAGTAATTTTTTTGCTCATTCGTCAAAATTTGCTGTAAATTTCAATAATTTTGTACGAATTTTAGATGTGTCCCCCATATACTGTACAATTCAGTAAATTTTCATCTATAAATTATAAAATTAGATAGAATTTTACTCTCAGTGTAACAATAAAAAGAAAATATATTGTAAAAAATTTTGTTTGCATATAAATTTAATATATGGTTCAAAAAATGACTTCAATATAAATTTTTTTGGAAAGTAAAATGTCTGTTCTTCTTAGAAAGCAAGTATAATAAGATACTTGTCATAAAACTGGCTGAAAAAGTTTACGAAACTTTGAACGAAATTTGATGTAAATTAAAAACAAAAGTCATCGTAAAGTTTATCGGCTGATGCAAAACTCGAACGACGAAAAAAGAAGGAATTCTAACCGCGTGAAATATTCACCTCTGTAATAAGTAATGATGTTTTATTCGTCTGGCGAGAGCGAGGGCGTCACTTGTATAATATTTTATGTTTCATTCGTGGCTCACAATCGGTGCCGAACGAGCGTCTCCCATGCCACAGAGCGTTCGGATATAAACGTCAAGAAGACCATCGTTCCGGCGATGCGAAAATGCATGCACGTGCGCACGCATAATCTGTTGCAACTTTGCACACTCGCGAATTAAAAGCGACGCGGCCGATCTTCCATCATTTTACGACAACCCAGTAGCTGCACTTTTTAATTAAAAAAAACCAGCCCGGACAAATGCGCGCACAATTTATTGTCGCCTGCAGGTTTGTTTTTCATTGTTTTTTCTTCTACATTCATAAATTAATTACGACAAAAAACAAATTTCATTCCTTCGAATTGTCGATGCTCACAAAGTGTCCCGAATATCTCTGAAGAAAGAGTTTTTCGTTTGTTTCGCAAAATAAAAACTGATTGTGACAACATTGATGAAATTCATCTTCTCACGGTTATATGAAAAAGAATGCTAATCTGAGTTTCCATATCTTGGTGCGTTGTGTCAACTGATTAATCGCCGAGCAAATGGAAAATAATAACTCAAACGTTTTATGCTAATTTTTTGATAAATCTCAACGAAAGTGGTACTATTTAATATAATCGGACACGCGCACGACGATTAATAAGAGCGCTTTTTTTTCCAGCATCAATGTCGGCAGCGCGATAAACGTTCCACCTATATGCAATCGCGCGGTTTATTTATTCGCTCTCTCGGCACGCTTGATTAATTCCAATCGCAAATAATATTCATAATATTTGCGGCACGTCATCGCCACCAATGCGGGCATATGATTGTTCCGCAATAAATTATCCCCGGGAATCCTCTCGCGTACGATCCGTCCTCCTCTTTTTTCCGTTTTTCCAGTTTTTTGGCCTTGGATTCCTGTTTTGCAGTTTGTTGATTTGTTATTGCAAGGACTATTAGACTATATATGATCACTTACGGTAAATCACGCCTGAGATTACTTCATATAAAATTCATATAAATCTCATCAATAAAAATAATTTTTCAAAGAATATAACTTACAAATTAACTGCAAATGGATGAAATTAAACTTTCCTTTCAAATTGACCCCACGTGACATTTCCATCTTTTTTGACCCCACGATCGTCACAGTGGGAGAACATTTTACGTGCCGAACTAAGCATGGGGTGTCGTATATTTAAATCCTGATAGACAAAAAAACAGCTATAAATGATGTTCGTTTACTTTTCTATCCGAGCAAAAAAAACACATATCTCAATGAAAAAAGACATATATTGACTCTAAATATATGTCGCATATATGTTTGACTAATTATATATGTGGCATATAATATAATGTATATAACTATTTTTTGTCTCGGTATTTTTGGACAGATTTCCAAGATAGGAACTGAACAAGTTAATGGATTTAGTGTGCGCATTTACGCGTAATTGATTTCATCTAGGAATGCGTTGTTTCGCAAGGTTGTGCATGTGAAATAATATACTCACTTTCGAACGTCAGAGTGACGGCTTACGTTACCAAGGGACACACTCGCGTTTTCGGATAGGAACTTCCACCTGTCGTTAAAATGTGGGTCACTTGTCTCATATTCGTGCTCATCTCCCTTCGGCCACATGTGCTCATCAGTTTGCCGAATTCCTTGTTTCGCTTTCAACATCATTTTGCCGTTCCATTGTCTATTTTCATTGTCTCCTTTCTTGCGCACATTTTCGCCTGCCCTGAAACTATAAATCCTTGAATTCTCTTCAAAACATCTTTATACAAAACCATTTCACTCAATTTTTGCACTCCAAAAAATGATTCAATTTACTACCTTCTACTTATCGATTTCAAATTTCATCAAAGTGAATATTCATCATACAATTTCATTGTGTCACAATTTCTACAAAAAAAAAAAAAAAAAAAAAAAAAATTATAATAATGAATAAATAAATTCATGCAATATAATATTTATTATATTTTTTATATATTCATCATATTTTTTATTATTTATTTATATTTTTACAATTGCATTTTAAAATATATTTGTCGTAAGTTGTGTTTTCTTCCAAGAGCGACAAGACTTTATAATTTAATGATGCGAAAAAAAAGTAGGTGAAATAAGACCCCTCAGATGCAACCTTTATTGATTTATTTAAAGTTGTAAATAATTATCAAGAGGCGGTGTTTAAGTTCAATCGTGGGCATTAAAAAATCATTACTTCATACTCGAAGCGTCCCCTTGTTTGATTATTAGTTAATAATGGGAGAAAATCATAAGCCAGCAGGTGGTCCTTCAAGGTGTTCCGTCACATGTCGATCCACTTGGCTCTCTTCCGTCCGGCGAATGTATCCGAGCTTGTGTTCCGCACGGCTCGCCAATTTTCGTCGTTTAGCGTCGTGAACCGGTCGCGCCGTATCTCGATCGCCGTGATAGATGAGGGTTCGGGTTTATTTGCTCGCTATCGGCAGCGAACCGGCTCCAATCGGTTCGTTGCATTTCGTGTTTGATACAAAGTCGATATTTTTTTGTTCGCCGCATGCCCTGCAGAAACAAAACACCGATAACGGTTAATGAGAGGCGCGATGATTTTTAAGATCGTTCGTTTGGTTATTCCAACGGCGGTAATATGAGAATGAATCGAAAAAAGAAACAAATGAATAAACAAAAACAAAAATCAAAGGTAAAACGGTTTTGAAAACCAGTTATTCCTACGCGAGGCGGAGGGACGATTAAAAAAAATGGATGTTGGCATAAAATCTAATTTCCTCGCGCCGTCTTTCGGAAAGCGGCACAAATCAGTTCGGACGTGGAAGAGAAAAGGTGGATGAGATGCGAGCAGTGCGCAGACGCGCCATCTCCGTCGGACTGTCGTGCCGTCTGCGGAATACAGCTGTGTACGGAGCTGCCGTGGCAGCATCAGCTGTCGGCCTTGGTAGGGTGCAATTACCCCGACGGTCCAATGAAGGAGACAGAGAAACAGACCGGACGAGTCGCTATCGGCAATCCTCTTGTTCCTTAAAATGTCTATTTTTTTTCATCACTCGACAAAAGTCACCGCTCCGATAGAAAGAAAAATATTCTACTTCTCTTAAAACTATATAACTCTACCCTAGTAAAAACAAATGCATATAAACATGTCCATATATAGAAATATATATAAAATGCTGCATGCCCGCACGGACGAAAAGATATTTCTTAAATATAAACAAAATATATTTTTCGTGTAGAAAATATATTCCGACAATGAGTATAATATTTAATTTATATTTTTAAATTCCATTATATACATTTATAAAATATAAAATAGAATATATTTTGTAAATAAAAAATTTATAAAAAGCGGCAATAAGTATGATAAAATAGAAAATATTTTGGCTGGTATATTTTCTTCCGTGAGGGTGGTGTCCAGATATGATATTTTGAACTTGACAAATGAACTGGATAAATTTGGAATTTTTAATTGTTTGTTGAAAAAAAGTTTAAATTGCTGACTGATGGTGTTTGAATGTTTTTACGATTTTTTATATGTCGTAGGCATTTGAGATCAATAAGACGTAATGAGTGCGACTATATGAGGGCTAAATTGATGCACCGTCGATTAAATTAGCTGACGTTTTAATTGCGTAGGTTGTGGTTGTAGTACACCTGTTACGTATACCACTTTAGGTGTACTAATAATAATAAGACTGACGAATGCAAAAACGTTAAAGCGCTTTGGTCTCGAGAGTAACTTTACGATGAACCAAATCGCTATCATTATGATGTAAATATTTTATATTCAGCTGTGCAATTACGCTTGCCAATAATAATTGCTACGTCACTGCTACGACTCATTCACGTCCGCTGTCTGATAGATGTATTTTAAGTGGGATGAAAAGTTTTATTCTGTTGTCGCGAATTTCCGTTTTCTTTTTATCTGCAAACATTTTTATCTAAAAAATACGATAAATTTCATCGGTATTAATTTTGTTTGGATGGATCACAAAATTGGATTTGATTTTTGTTTTAGGTCTCAGTTTCCGAAACAACCGAAAAACAACGACCAAAACCAATCGAACGATATAATTAGTGGTTACAAATTTTTTTCGTTCAAATTCTGTATCATTTCTCACGTTCGTTAACGTCGACTCGTCAAACTGTCAGACGTCAATTCGCGATCGCACTTTTTGCCGGATCTACATCTTCAATTACAAAACACTTCGCGAGTCGGTAATGAGCGCGTCTTCATTAATCGAGCAATCGGAAATTTCGAATTCGAAGTGCCGCGTTCCATCCAACGCCAATTACTGTAATTAAAGAAATTAACGACCCCCCCCCCTTTTTGTGCGCTGGAGACGATTAACAATGCCGCATGAGTTTTTTTTTTGTAGCTCCGTTCGTTTGCACATATGGGAGTAGAGGATATTCTATTGATTTCTCGTGTTACAAGGCATGAGGGATAAACTGGAATTGTGGATAATGTTGCCGTGTTGTGAAAAAAATTAATTTTCCTGATTCAATCGTTCGTAAAATAATTTTGCAGTTTTTCCGTTGTGATGAAAATGAAATAACGTTTTTCTTCAAGAATTATAGGCTGTTAGAATTTTAAATAATAATTAAACTGTAAATCAAATGTTCAATCATAATTTGAATTACAAACTATAAAAATTGGAGATATATTATTTGAAGATTTATGTCTCGTTGGAAAAAAAACGTTGGAAAATGGTTTAGATATAGACGAAGAAAAAAAATTAAAGTTGATGCACGCGTATCATGTACAAACAAAATTTGCAGTTATCACTTAGAAATTACCTCTAAAGGTATCATTAATTTTTGAAGGGATTTCTGTTATTCATCATTTGTCTGTTCCTTTTTTTCCCCTATGCCTCGGGTTTTCATCGGAACAATTTATTTCAACTCACAAAACATTCAGTTTGTTTGCTAAACGCAGTGAGTATGTTATTGTCATTTTATTCGCTTTCAGTGCTTTGTTTGCATTCACAAAATTAGTTCGAAAACACACACATGTATAGTTATTTCGACAAACATTTTTTTTCAGTCACTTGATCTGATATAAATGTTTGGTTATCGAATTATACCATCGCCAAACAAAAACGTCCATTAAAAAGTACAATTACAAAATGTACAATTTTTTAAATGTCTCTCCCAATTATTACTTTTTACTTGAATAAAAATGGAATATTTAAAACAAAATTGTACGTTTTATCAATAACTTTTAAGAGAAAACTTTTTCGTAAAGAGTAAATATAGGATAGATAAAAGTAAAAGATAAGAATTTATTTTTACAAAATAATACAATTCCATTTTGAAGATTTGTGAATGAAAGTGAAAAGAATCATGAAGAGGAGGTGTAAAAAGTAAAAGACAAGTTTTATATGGTGTAAGAGAAATCTTAAATTTTACATCATCCGAAGGGATAACCGAAAAAGAGGGTTAAGGATCCTTCGATCGGGCCTCCGAGTCGAACCTCGCCTCTGGCCGGGCCACGTCGATAACGCGCGATGACATCCTCCGCGCCCAATACGTGCATCCAAGGGGGAGTCGCCATCAGCTCAGCTACGCACACGCACAAAATTCGTCCATCGACTCTTCGCGCCGACGCATCCTAAAACGATTGTAACGCCATCTTTCTAACGACTCATCCTATACCCCAAAATTCCAAGTCTTTTTTCTTTTTTGTCACAAAATTCGAGATACAAACAACTTTTCTAAGGTTTAATGTACCAGAGAAAAATTATCTACCAAATCTAAAATTCTCCATGGAGGATTTTAGTAAAAACAATTATACTTAGATTATTAGTAAAAGATCATTATCCTAGTAAAAATTATTTGACGTTAATTTGGCATGTAAAACAAAATACAGGGATATACAAGATTATAATCAATATTATGTATGTAGATATATATATATATAAAATGCCTTCACAACAATTCATTTTGGAATACTTACAAAATTGCAACAAATTTTTTTTTAGCAAGCTATTAAAAAGATATCGTAATGATTACAAATAATATTTTAATACTTATGATTCATATTGTGAATATTACTTTTCATTTATTTTTTAATTGTAAACTATTTTGTATGAGATTGTGTAAACATTTTATTTGTAAACTTGAAAAAAATTAGTGTCTTGAGTTACAAAAATAAATTAATCATTGAAAAATGTGCTCAACTTTTCTTTTAATTTATTCATTTTGATTTGTTTTGTTTTGTTTTGTTTTTTATTTTTCAATTAGTCTCGATGAAAGTGATAAGAAAATGTTGGCCAATCAAATGGAATTGATTTGCCAATAACTCGCCATTTCTAATCTTCGTTGATTGCTTCATGTGCACGTTTCTACATTATTTTTACAAATGACCTCGTCAAATGGGCCGTTCCAGTGCGATCGGGTCGGTTTATTCACTCGTATCGCAACGTTTGCCACGCCATTACCGACTCGAAACATAAATTGATCAATTCATAATATGTTTTTCCCGTAAACGAGCATAAAATCTTCGCCGATGCCGACGAGCAATTTTCATTCCGTAATGAAACGCTTATCGAAGCGTATCTCAAGTTGCCCCGTAATTAGAGATTTACAATCGTACAATAAAAAATTGTCTGCACTCGGGGATCACAAGTTTTTACCGGTCGGAATGATTTCTTCAGCTGGCGATTCTAAACCCGAAACGAATTTTGCGATGAGAAAAGTTTTAGCAAACCTTGAAAATCAACCAGTTAGTTTCATACTTACCGGAGAGAGATAAACGATTAAATTGGCAAGTTTTTTAAGTAGCCGCGGTGAAAAAAAGAGTGGGGTTTAATTAATTACAGTGGAACATTGATTAACTGTTGATTGCGCCGCGTGGATTATGAATGTACGACGTTCCAGCCGACCTTCCTGACGCTCTCGCTTGCAACTTTACGAAAGTCACGTGCAATTACGCCGCTGCTCTTGCGCGCGCCACGATAATCTAATATACGCGTATACCGCGCAAATAATTCACCATGCGGTTACACTTAGCTTAAAACTAAACTCGCGTACACTGTCTTGTTGAACAATTCGTATTATGCGAATCAAAAAACAACATCTTTTCAACTCCAGCAGCTCAGCTTGTATCTTATTATTTTCAATTATTTTTACTGCAAAAAAGAATTATAACAAAATACACTAAGAACAAAAAATAAAACTGAAATATCTTTAGGAAAGAATAATTTCATTAGAAAATGATTTTTTAATTACATTCTCTTTGTGAAAAAAAGGAAAATTGAAATGAACAATTTATGGATGAATGATTTGATTTTGAAATAATTTAATTGGCAAGAATAAAAAATTGATTAATAAGTGAAAGATGAAAAATTTTTTCATGCCAGAATTTAATTTGATAAAATAATTATATTTCTTCTGATTGCACAATTTCCAAGTTAATTAATTATCGTTTTGTTTGTTCCAGGTGAGAGTTCCGCTTTTTTATATTCAACCTCTCAAAGGTCAGCGGCGTCACGTAAGAAATATATTTTCCACCAATCAACATCAATTACGTCAAGCGTGCGATGTTTCTTCTCGGGATAGAAAAGTTGTATTCCCCGCAGACGATGTATCGCATCTACGAGCGATACTTTCCACCTGCCGTGATCCACGGGCAGGTATTTGTTGTATCGCATCAGAGAGCGCGACGCTTCAATCGGTGTCAATTAAACCGCAGAAAATGCGGCAATATACCGCGCGAAGAGATGATCGTACGTCAAAGAACTTACTTACGTCCCTGTCCCGATGCATTATGGATATTTTTCATGAATAACATTTGTACGGTTGCGCAGAATGAGCTCTTATGATGTTTTTTTTCGATGCCAACCAAGATGCATCGACAACAGTTGTTTCTACAATTTGACATCAGTGACGACCAAATTAACTTTTTAGATTCTCAATAATTAAACATTTTTTTCGCTCGATCGTTTTCAACAATTTTTTGTTTTTTCAAGTATAAATAATGCTGCAACTTGCGCGTTTTATTCAGGGTATAAAATGTTAAACTAAATGAAATTGTCACTAATAAAAACTATGAATATTTTATTTCAATAATTAGTTGCAAACATGAAATTGGTTTTAAATAACATAGAGGTAAATATTACCGTCAATTTTTTTTTTAAATCATATTTACAATTGAATTTGAAATTGAATTTGGAAAAACGAATTTCATTCAGTACAGCATAGATCGTTAGGATTACAATAAATCTTGTATTCTTTACAATATAGATTGTACACACTATAATATCGTTTTTTTTTGTATATTTAAAAAATGTTTATATTTACTACAATGTTATTATGTTATATATACAATTCAATTGTTGGGATTACAATTGATATTGTACTCATTACAATCTAGTTTGTACTCTTTACGATAAAGATTGTACTCACGACAATATCATTTTCTCAGTCTATTTATAAAACCTTTACCTTTTTGTATATGAATTAATAAATAAAAATGTCGATAATAGGTACAACTGTTTATTCAGTCGGAAAAATATTGCAATTGCGACTTCTCGAAATCGTCACGTTATTGTACTTTTAAACTTCGTTTGGTTTGTTTTTTTGTGAAGCAAAGAAAGAATAATTGATTGTAAACAGAGTATATTAGTGAAGTGTAATTTTGGTCATGATAAGTGTTCGAAATTGGAAGGAAGTCCAAGTCCCTGTGAGCAGCATGAAAGTACTCTTGCCACGGCGGGTCAACGCTCCTACTCGATGCGAAGGACACGCTCTAGCCCCGCACAACACTGAGCCACGTTCAGTCTCGACCACAAAACCAAGTAGCTGCACAACGCAGGATCGTACGAATTGCTTCTCGCTGTTTCGTCTACGTTGACTCTCGCTCGGGCCGAGTTATGCGAACGCAAAATTTTTGATACGTCGCTCAAATTTTTGCACTCCCTCCCGCAGTTCAAATATTCGTGACACGCGCGCAAAAACGCCTACGTTCATTTCAACAAACTCGATAAAAAACAAACATCGCTTCCATTTTTCTAAGAATTTAATCCACTTTTAGAACCTTGTTCTGATCTCGAAAAACAGTTCGATCGATCCACAAATGAAATTTGGATCAATTTTGTTGGGATATTTATTTGTTATTTTTTGGCTATTTCTATGTTTCAGGTTGACTGAAAAATGTTTGCATGAATTTGTTACGAAGTGTTATTGAAAAAGGCGGACGCTCGGTCGGTGCATGCGTAAGTCGCTCATTACGTAACGGCGCGTATTTATGGGTCTTTGTCGATGCCAATGACTAGCGAATGCAATTACAGAAATGAGAACCTCCGCCATCGGGAAATTATCGCCCGGTACCATCGATCGATAACGAAGAGTCGGCGTGCTTCGCGATTCACACAAAAGTCCCGTGTTTTATGCCAGTTGGGAAACTCGAATTCATCCGATTGTTTGGCCTCATCTAGTTGTCCCATTGGTTCCTGTGCCTTTCGCTCAATGATTCAAGAATGAAATCAATTTTCCGTTTTTCTTCAATCTTCATTCAATTTTTCATTCAATCCAACTCTTTTCATTTTCAATTTCCAAGTTCAGATAAAAGTTATCTTCATTTGGGAAAAAAAAAAAAAAAAAAAGAATAGAAAAATACAAAAATAGTTGATTGTTTTAATACTGCTAATTGTCATGATTTAATTTGTGCGATGAATTGAAATATTGTGAGTCAACATCTGGTGCGAACGTGTACCTCAACGTCTCTTCTTGCAACGCATCGTCATTTTAGCGTTATGCTATCGTCGGCAGTTATGCAATAGCGGATAAAGCACATTTATATAGGCCAGGGACAAACGCGCCGCCTAGTATATTTTGTTCCGAGCTGCGTGCCGCTATTGTCTTCGACGCGTTAAAACACGACTTTATATATTAGCACCCGCTGAACAGCGCGCGACTTTTTTTTTCCCGCAATCAGTCTCCCTTGTTCGTGCTTGTACAACTAAAATTCTTTGTTGTCAAATGATCCCCCTTTCATCCACTCTGCAACCTTTTTCTTCTCTCATGCAATCTAGAACATACGTGTACAGAAAATGTACACCAAAATTTATGACGTGTAATATGGAACAACAAAATTATTAAATCAAAAAAATAATTGACATTTCAATTGACAAAATAAGTACAATGTAACAATAATAATAATTGAATGTTTTACTTTGAAGGTTGTAAAAAAGTTGAATAAATAAGGGCATCTCTTTGAAGGATTAAATTATTTTTCAGCTATTCTCTGTTGGTTTCCGTTCCTTGACTGAACAGGGGCAATAAATCGTCAGTGACAAACATTGACTTACGAGCCAGTGAGTAAGGATAAAAAATAATTAACGTTCGGTAAAGGAGGTGACGCAAATATGTAATGTACAATTGAGCCGAGTGTTGAGAACCTGTTTCCATGGGATGCGCGCGGCCATTCGGCAAAAGAGAACCTGTTCCGCGTGCGAGACGGAGCACACACGCCGGCCCGGGCTAAAACAATGTGGCTTCGTGAATGCCCGACGAGGAGAGGGATAGGCCGTGCGAGCGAAAAAAAAACGAGCCGAGACAGAGACAAGGGCGTTAACCCAGGTCAGGCTCGTTCCCCGCTGACGCAATTCCGGTCTCGGCCATAGGAAGTTGAGCCTCCCGATACGCTCTGCTTCCCTCGGGAATGAACATTTCCTTTTTTCTCTCCATATCACACATTCCACAATTGTTTATTTAAAATTATTCCCCGTTTATTTCCACTACTTAGTTTCTATTCCACACTTGAAGAACTTGAAATCTATTCAGAAACTGAACACTGAGAAAAAAATTCTATCAAATGTTGTAATTTACAGATGAAAATTACTGAACTGTACAGTATATGGAGGGCAGATCTAAAATTTGTAAAAAATTATTGTAACTTACAGCGAATTTTGATGAATGATGAGCATTAAAAATTACTCAACTAATATTAATTTTTCATGTTCATTCATCAAAGTTTGCTGTAAGTTTCAATAATTTTGTACGAATTTTAAATTTGTTCCCCATCTACTATACAGTTTAGTAAATTTTCATCTATAAATTATACTATTTGATAGAATTTTTTTCTCAGTGTAGATGTGGCGTTCATTTAAAAATAAAATAATTGAGCTCGAAGAATCAAAATGTTAAATCATGTATACCTATGTAGCCTAGTATATTTAATTTTTACATCAGAACGATAATTTTCGTTTGGCTTGATTAAAGTACGCAGAAATGTGAATTAGCATCCGAACGAGTGGATAATGGATCCAATTACCTTTTACATTTTGAACATCCGAGTTGTAATGCGTAAAATGGAATTGGACTGGTCAAACCCCGAGGCGACATATTTCACGCACACGTGGCACCGCACTGTATCAATTTTATCAATTGTCAATTCCGGTAGGGTAAAGCCGCGTTTGAAGTGCGGTTACACAGCGGGTACCCTGTTCGTAATCCCATTTGCGGGTGCCACCTAGCCTTACCGAGTGTCTCCGTCGGATGCTTGACAGCAGCTTCTCTCATATCCAACAGACACAAAACAAAAAAAAAAGTTTTTATCCGATTCGTCAAAATTTGCACTTTTTTCCGATCCTAATCGAAATTTTAACCTTTTCATTGTTCTCATCACACGAAGGATAAAATAGCGCGCTTAATCTTTTGATAAGAGCAAGTTCGAAATTACTAAAATAATTGCGAGATCCAACTCGAAGAGATTTTCAAATTTAACGCCCACTGCCCTCGTTTTCATCTTTTGCGTATTATCGGTGAAAAGGAAAGAGACGATGATAGCAGAAAGCGAGAGGACCAGATCGTCGGGCAGGATTAATAATACGAAGGGCCACCGAAATAATGAATCACTGGGCATCCGGCGCAATGCCCCTGCCAAACAATGATGTATCCATCTTGCGTCCTCTCTTTGTTAGCGTCGAGTACGCGTCCGTTGACAGCGTAAGAAAAATATCGATTTCGGATTTCACGATAACGCCGCGCGCGTGATTTGACTCTGTTGTTACTCAAGTTTTCCATTACCAATTCAAATGGGCGCGGATTTTTTACGACAGCCGGCCGCAAGCTATTGTCATTATTTCTTACTATGTAAATAGAAGTGTAAGAAAATAAATCATTTTTGCAATTGGAAACGTGTTGTCTCTTGGATCGATCTCGCATAAACGTGTCACAGCCGTTTTATATGACTTCATAAATTGAAAACATTTTTACCGACCTGTTGTTTATCGTTTCACCTTTTATGTCTATCGTTATTTCATAGACACGAGAAAAGTCTATTTAATAAATTCGTTATTAACGAAATTAAAAAGTTATCAAACTGAGTTGATCGACTTCAAAATTTTTTTCTATTTTTTCACATTCAGAGACACCTGTTTTTTCATTCGCTCCGATTTCATTTAATTCCGCATTCATTTAGAAACATTGTTCTTGTCCTCGGTTTACAAATGAGTTGGAATTAGATTGAGATATAATCGGGCATGCTCGGACTTCTATTCTGATCAATATCGAAACAGACATATGGTAATAATCTTCCGAAAAGTCATTATGTACAAATTTGAGCACACTTGCGTGATGGGGACAACATTTTTCGGAACCGTTTGTAGAATCAACATTTGGGTGTGGAAAAAATGGTGTGTTTCACATCATTAGAAATACATTTAGATAAAAGCCTTAGCAAACTCAGATCGAACACAAATCATAGATCTCTGAAATATGACCGTGAGACGAAATCGTCGGGGACGGCGGATTTCATTGTTCGTCCGAAACCAGTTTCGTTGTAAGTGTGGCTCCGCTGGGTTGACACTTGTCACCCGGTTTTATCGCATCGTTAAACGAGTTCTCGGACTAGCGTATCGACAGTACGGATTATTAATCGCATTATTTATTGCTCGAGTGGAATGTCATGCGGTCATTCGAGAACTCGGACGTTATTCGTTTTAAAACCGCGCCGCTCCAAGATCCAATTTTCAGTCCCGTACCTATAAGACATTTCATAACGATCGTCCGATGATAAAATCACATTATTCGGGCTATTTAAAACCGAACAATAATTTATTCCGTGAACAAAGAACAAAAAAAACGACTCCAGAAAAAAAACTGCCAATAATTCCCTCCGGTCGCCGGCGCAAGTCGTTAAAGTTCGGGGAAATTTGATAAAATGACCGATTGGTTGCATAAGGCAGCGATACGCGACGAGCAAAAACACAACAATCGTCAATAATCATCATGCAAGAAATCGGCGCATGAAAAAAAACACGAAAGGGAAAAAAAGTCGACGCAGAGACAAAAAGCCGAATTTTTCTAATTTGTATTAGCTCTCGATGGGCAAGGCCACTAAAAGAAATGGGCACGCCCGATTATGGCCATTGTTTTTGCCCGACAATACGGCCGCCAAGATGAGCCTGGCATTTCTTGATTCCAACTCTCGCTCCTGCTAATCGGTCGTGGCGAACAAGTCATAAAAAATGCAATCGCTTTACGAGTACCTGGAGAGACGAGAGTAGTTGGTTTCGTGGAAGGGTTATTCTCTGTGTCACGGAAGGTGCTGAGTTCATAAAAAAGTATGCATCACGCGAGCCCTTCCTCGTTACAGGTGCACGTTATACTGTCGACGCGCGATTGTAAAACGCGACCCGAATCTGTCCTAGAGTAAACCTCGCCTCGAATCGTTTGGTTTCCGAGTCCAACGTAAAAGTCACGATCATCAGCTGGACAAAGTGTCCGACCCTGTCCACTAGGCTCGAGAAAGTGGCACGACGGATCACGCAGTTACAAACGATTCATCAGAGAACGGCCGTAAAATTATTATGTCGTTTTTTATTCTTTCAATTTTTTTTTACGTTCAAAATTTTTATTTCTCTGTGGCTACTAAAAATGTTGGGCTCGGATTTACGTGATAAACGAGTTGTTACGTCACTTGGCTATGAAAATTGAAGTCAATCTGAAAAGAATGGAAGAAAGATTGTGAATTGGATTTTTATAATCGTGAAAATTTTGTACTGTAATTTTCTATTGAAAGTCGAAAAGTCAAATACAATAATTCATAAAAAAAAGCAAGTGATTTATTCAGTTATTCAGTTTTGTGCTCTGAATAGTGTTGAGAATTTGTTAGATCAAATCTTTTTTGAAACCATTAATTTCAAGTCGAATACTCTGGTGTACTCCAGTTTTCAAAAGTAGTCGTTAGTTTTTGCTCACGCCACGTCTTTTCGTATCACTGATAACCGTTGCGTCAAAAATGTAACTCAAACGTCTTTACGCAAAAGTAGGACGACACGTGTTTGTTTGGTCGAACAGCTGTCTGTGAATTTCAGTAATAATATTGTTCACCAGACAAAACTAATAATTTTGACCTGAAAATCTGTCATACAGCTATCAGGTGAATGGCAAAATTGACCATGTAAATATCTAACATCAAAATTTGTCTGGTGTCAAATAAGACTGATGTTATATGAATAGAGGAAATCATGTCGAAAAATCGTTAGCATTTTAAAACGATCGGACTTTTCTCACTGCAACTATTATGAATTTACTCTTTCAGTAGCTCGTAACGGGAACTGAAAAATGATACTGTATTGAGTTGATTCCTCGGATAGTTGACAGAAATTAATTAAATGATTTTTTCTTACGATTTCATTATTTATTCATGAATAATTCAATGACAAATGAGAGTTTTTGAAAATGCTACTCGAATTTACGTAAGTAAAATTAATGAAATTTTTCACTTGTTTATTTTTGAATTTGAAAAATGACCTGCAATAATACCAAAAAAGGTTCAATTTTTTCGTTCATACCAAAACCATGAATTTCAAAGCTGATTTTTTAGTTTGGATATAAAAAAATCATTCAGAGATATATTCATTTGTTGTATTGGTCTAAACTTCATCGTGCTTCTCACTTACTTTGCTTTTGAATAACCGCGTATATTTTAACATGTTTGTAAAATTGCCCTCAATTTTCTAAATTTATTGACACGGAAATACTTTTCTTTCATTTGTTCGTTTATATTGACTGGCAAAAAGGTTGAAAATCCTGGTTGAGTTATACGTCATATATTTGACATAACCGTCAAACGTTAGACAGCTGTCAATTTTCCGCAACAATTGATAGTAGGGAAATTTTAAGTTGCATGGTGTTACAAGTTCAGTTACGGCTCAATATTTTGATCACTCGGAAACACAACATCCATCACGAGTTTGGCAAAACAAAAAAAAAAGGAAGAAAAAAATAACACAAAAATGGTTCTTTCGTGTGTATGATGATGCTCATCGCTTCAACGAAAATTCCGTACTCGAAAAACATAAAAACGTTTGAACCAATTTTCAGCCGCTTGAAAGTAATACGATCTATTTATGTGTTTACTTTGTCATTATCCAAACGTAAAATGACTGCACCGGCGCTGCGACAGTCATAAAAACTTTTAGGGTTACTGTATCCGTCCGGTTTTTCATAACGTACACGCACTGCTTTCTCTTTGCATAACGACCATTTTTTGTTTTCCATTTGAAAAACCAAAATTATTCGTGCCATCCCGGCCAATCAAACAGAGACAACGCGGCGAGACTTCTATGAAGTATATTTTTTTGCTTTCGCTCGAACGTGTCATTAAATTCGAAACTATTATTTACAACTTAATTTGAACCAGTTACGCGACCTTCGTTTAGAAATAACTGTCAAGAACTCTTCCTGTCATAATTCTGCAATTTGGATCACATTTCCGAACCATCTTCTGTCAACCAAAAATATTATTCCTGCGTCTCCCTATACAAATGTCTTCGTCAAAGACATACCGACAGCAGGAAAAAAAATTGTTTTCGACCTTCAAAGCGTATAATACTCAGAGCCGAAGAAATAGATCGCGTTGCGGAAATTACCCTGGTTGCGACTAATTCTACTAGTAGATACAGAAAAAGCGGTTCCAATCGTCTGCATTTTTTGCCACCATAAAACCAGAAGACCACTGCGCACATTGACAGGCACACGTCACCGACCGAAAGAGTAAAACATTTCGGTTTATTATGGCTTTTCCAGAAATTTAATAGCACCACCAAATACCTACGAAAAAGCCGACATAAAGGTGAGCTTAACATCATCGATTTCACATCAGATTTTTCTTCGACAACGATATAAGTTAACACCAAGATAAATTTGTCTTATCCAGATTTTTTTAATTTCAAAATGATTTTTATTTTTCAACTTTTGAATTTGTTTTTCTTTTTTCAATTTTTTTCTTTCGTTTGGAAGATTTGGTTTTAATCTTCTTAGCAAAAATTAAGGCGCTTACAAAGTATTCGATCAAAGTAAGTGAGGAGAAAAAACTATTTTTTTCATATAAACTTTTCAATTTATTTTATATTACAATAAATGTACGGGATTAAAGTAAGAGCTATTTTTGAAGAAGAAAGATTTGTAAGGAGATTGTTACGTGAGAAATTAATAGTTCCGGTGAGAAAAGATATGTTTTTCAAAAAGGAGCAGAGACTTTTTCTTTGAAAAACATTTTCTTATTTGGCGGAAGAAATTTGTGAAATATCTTTGAGGTATAATAAGATAGAAGCTTTCTCAAAGTGACACTTTCATGTAATGAGGTTCAAAACTTATTATCCATAAATAATATCGGGGTCTGGGAGGGTGACAAAAGGTTAGTACTGTAACCAACGATTATTTAAGTACAGTTAAGTGACGTTACTAAATAATAAAAAGGCTAAACCTCTATTTACCGTGAAAGTCGTAGAGAAAACCAGATTATGGTTGGAAAACATTGTCTATGTACTTGAACATTGAATTTGCTTCCAACTTGTTTCAAAAGTTCAAAATATTTACTCATTTTTTCTCACAATCTTTGATTTTTTTTCATCTGTACAAATTTATCACACTCATAAATATGTTCGGTTTTTTTACAATAACAAATTCAATCGATTCACTATAACTCATTGTATATTTTGTAGAAACCAGAATTGTCTTTTAATAATAACTTGACCCAATGGACATTTTGGCTACTTTTAATTTTAATCCTTTAAAACTTTTTCAGACACGAATTAAAAAAATATTATACATGCTAATATGAAAATCAAACTGCAAATTTTATTTTGAATTCAAAAGTCAACTAATCAGTTAATTCAATCTATTAATTCAATCTAGTAAAAAAAAATATATATCAATCATGCATAAAATATTTGTTGACAACATATCATTCTACATTTCATATATTGAAACTATATATAACAATTTATTGACTATTTTTAATGTATTGATAATAATATATTATCAATATATAAAAAATCCGATTAATATTCCCCCTCCAAAATATTCTTGTACATTCTGCAAAAATATTTTCATTTGTATATTCTAATTTTTAAAATAATTTATACATTAGCAGAAAATATTTTCGGACGTAAATTTTTAAGCGAAACGAATTCCCAGCTTGTATGTGCGTTCAACCATTTTCTTTTCTTTCATAGAGCAATGGGTCCAGGTAAGGGTCGTTGTGAATCAGGGTGCAGAGTTGTAAGAGGCGTGGAATTCGAGGACCCCTCACCCTGTTATTCCACCTAAGTATCCCATAACCCTTTATGACTGGTCTAAGTAAATCTTGGCATTGAGCATGTGTGCACAGGTATAGGAGCAATCATCAACCTGGATGCAAACAAGCAAGACTGATTTTTCAGTAGGCCGGCCACTTTAGTCATTCTTTTGCGTGCATCGGAATCGTGCGTGACACGTTGCGCGAGCACAAAAGTCTCCGAGCGTATCCGCGAAGATGAGTTAACAAGACCGTGAGCACATTTTCCAGTCATACATTTTCATTTGAAACTCGATGTTTACGCGGAAAAGACAATTTTAATGATTCTGCGATGAAACCAGTGAGTGCCTTTTAATATTTATGAACGTTTATCCCTAACGAGGATCTTAATTGAATATTATAAATATGGAATGAAAATGCATTAGAAAATGTATATGTCGCAAATTACCGAGCAATTTTCTCGGCTCGATATATGTCCTTGCGGAGATCAGTGGTGGTAAAATGTGCCATGAAATCAGCGAATCATTGAAATCATTCCGAGAAACAGATCCACTTCTTAAGACGAATGTGCGTGCAGAATTTCTATGCCCGGTGGAATAAAAAAGATGCGCGATAAAAAATAGACAAGACTGGTGATGACCGTGCGCTTCGACTGGGATGCCCGTTCCGGATTGCTATTTAACCGACGAGGAGTCAGGCTTGAGTTTTTTTACCCCCCTCGCGAGGTTTTCAACAAACCCAAAGAATTATTCCGGAATTAATATAGCGGTCACTCGTTAGCGCTATCCGTCGCGCATCGCGAACTTTGCGCAGGTTGCATCTGTGTTGTATACGTACATTTGTACGAGCTCCGAAGGGACGCTTGCATGTTGATACCGAGAGCGGCACTTATACGCCGCGGCTTGATATTAAACACCAACGTTTAATCATCCACGCTGGCCGCTAATTAAACTTATGCGTAATGATAATAAAATTGATTTATCGGATCAATAAATACGCGGGACTTTTCAACTCGGCGATAATTATTTTCGGATCCGCGCGCCTATTTTGACGGCGATTATGAATTGTGACGGGCATTATTTCACGCTGGCATTTATATTACCGACGAGTCGTGCGCGAGAAAAAAAAAGCTCCATCTGTGACAAATGCGCCGCGCACAAAATTTATCGCCCGACGTGACAATAATGGCCGGGGTTTGTCTAGCCGCGATGCCGCAGTAATTACACGCGAGTCGCGAAATTGAAAATCGGAAACGACCCGAGACAAATGCGAATTAATTACACTGCGTTTAGCGCATCGCGCACTCTCTGCTGAAACAGAGGATAAAAAAGAATTCTTTCTTTTACAAAATCTCGCGCGACGCGCGTGAGAAAGCACGGGGATACCCATTATGTGCTGCAAAATTAATACCGCTATATCGAACGGTGTTTACAAATTATGCCGGCATAATGAAATCATTTCAGCTCCGGGCGTGGAGGAAAAACGATTCTGCTTGCCTGTTATATGTGATAAAATTTAATAATGTTATCAAGTTGATCGTGGCGAACTGAATTTGTTTTTTGATTTTCGTATTTTCCTTTTCGCCAATGAACATTTTTCATTCAACAAAAAATGTTTGTTTTCATGGCGAATAAATTAATTTTTCATAAAGATTCAAATGGGTTCTGATTTCGCGATGTTTTTAAAGTTGAAAAAGCGGAGGAAAGATTGGGGCCGTCGGGTCGTCATAAGGATTGATGTGCATATATGTAAGTGCGTCTATTCTAGGCGTGCTCACGCCTGTACATTGCGGAAGCTCTGGGTCGTTACTCACCGCGGCAATAGAATAGTAAGCGTTTTTTAGTCGGTGGCGCTACGGCATGTTACGCAGCAATTTGAAGGGTGATACACTCTCGTGTACAGTTACTATCACGAGTGTTACTCTGACAGGGCTTACGTCTGGTATAAAACAAAATGAAAATGTTGATGCAAAAATAATGACGAGGATTCAACATTTTTTCATAATTTCAAATTTGTTTTGTAAAATGAAAAATCTTCAAACCAATTTACCAATTGGGATTTACCATTATGATATTTACATTTGATTTTCCATTTTTTATTAAATTTTTTGTCAGATAACGAATGAGTTACAAATGTTTTTCCGATTCGAATGATATAAATTATTAATTTCAAAATGTTCGAATAATTGACAACACGTTGTAAAAGAAATTATGCAAAACCGTTTTCCCGCATATATCTTTGAAACAAAAAACTCTGTTCCGTAAGACTCAAAAAACTTTTCTGTTCATCTTCAGCAACAGTGCAAATGGAAAAAGAAAGGGGAAATAATTAGACCGATCTGCGAGGCTGAATGCTCGACGATGCCTGTTTTGCAATATCTTTTGAGCACTTTTATCTGATAATTTCATTCTTTTCTATGCAACCGTAATTGAAATCTAGACACGTTTTTTTCTGATTTGATTATAACACGACTCACGAGATTTGAAAAAGCGTCCCCTAATATGAACCGGAGGTTTTGAATATAGAAATTGTACAAAAAATTGTCTGCAATAACCTCGAGTGCACTAACAGCGACCAGTAGTTTGATCGCGTGCGCTGCAAGCCGAAGCCTTCTCTTATCTGCGCACCGACGCGTGCAAAGCGTGTAACGCGTGTGTAACCTCTTGCTATGGATGCCTACTTATACATGGCCGAAGCGCAAAATAACTGAGCAGAGACGACGATTTCATTTTTTTTTCCTAGCACTAAATTATAATTACGGAATTTAAAATACAATTTACGCATTTCCAAATAGAATATGAAAGACTCCGTTAAAATTGCGCAAACGTCAAGTTTAATTGCCCGATCTGTGTGATTTTAACTAAACCTTTTGTACAATTTAAGGATCTCTTGATATACGATCCGATTACTGCAATTTCGCTTTCTTATCGTATTCAATAATCTCCGAGAAAAACCATCATTACAATAAATGATTGTTTAGTTTATTATATTTTTTTCTCTTTCTCACCACCTCGGAATTATATTGTTTCAAGGTTTTTTGATTTTTTGATTGCTCATTTTCCGAAATTCTCTGTCAAAACAATACGAAAAATAAATTCTGCAAAAAAAATCTGATCTCTCTTTGAAAAAAAAGGATAATCAAATTATACGATCGTATAAAAAAGTAAGGAAACTATTATAAGAAATCGTGTTGCCGACTTCAATTTATCATACGCTTCCGAAGTATATCGTGAAATCAGTTGAATCCATTTGCAGCATTTATTATGTTGATTACCGAGCGCGCGATCTTAACGCGAAACCAAATTATTGATTAATATGCACGACGAGAAGAAAAATTTAATTTCGAAGTATGCTTGTAATTAACAATCTGGCGTGCATAATACATTCTGTTTAACGACACGCAGAGATTGCGGCCTGATGAGTGAAAAGGCATAGCTGCGATTTAGAAGTCCATTTTTTCGCGAACGCAATATTTTTTCGTTTCCGCTTTTTTAATGGGTTCACGCGGTCATCGCCGCGTGGCAATTCGTATCAAACCGCGCCGACGGATTCGTGTTAACGTCGCGAATCGTTTAATCGTTTGCGCGAGTCCGTTATAGGCGCGTTTTTCGATGCAATCGCATGTGCAAGATATGTGTAAACACTCAGATCGCACGCTTGCGGAGAAAATGCGACCGCATAGGAAATTATTCAATTTCTCATAAAATCGCTGCTCAGTTGAACACGGCAAAACTATTTCCCAATAAAAATGCAAGTCTTGCATTATGCCCGCCAGATGACGTACATGCGGACAATAACACGGCGTATTTTTTCGACATCCACGCTCAACAATGCATGAAACAATGGACACATAATGAGCGAATTAAAATGCCTCGAACGCGCGTTTTTTTTCGCGAATGAATAATTAATAGAAACTTTTTATCCGATATAGTAAATAAAAATAGCTCCTGCGATGGGAAAGAAAAACGAAAGGCAACGGAACTTTTACTTTTTTACTTCAAAAAAAGAAAATGGTGAATTCTGATATCCTTTTTTTTTTGTCGACGTAAATAAGGTACAGGGTAAGGATTGTTTCGCGAAAAATTTAACCGTCAAACGGCGCATAACTTTACATATTTTACACAGCGGCGAACAATTTTTGCAAGAACGCAAAAAATGATCGAATACAGAGTCGGGTCGAAAATTTAGCGATTAAATAATTTGACGAAAGTTGAAACCGCAGGAGATGATTTTCAATCTGCGGCCGCGCTGCGAGTTGAGCGATTTTCAAGCGAGTGATATATCGCACACACGTACGCGGGCCACATGCACACGCTCGCGTGCGGTTGCTGCGCGACTTATTAAACAGGATCGTTGCTCATAAAACGCACGCGGTCTGCAGGCGCGACTCCAATATTATAAATTTATCAGTGAGAACGGGACGAGCGCGACTAAAAGAAGCACGGTGATCGATAGATGGAGGTATGGGGATGCTCACCTCCTGACCCGCCAAAGTATTTTGCTATATACTCTCGTGCCATGGAGATATTTATTGGAGATAATTACAAGAGCGCTCGTAAAGTCTCGATGGTGGGGCCCATTTCTTAGCTGATATCTTACACGGGCCATGGTGTAAAAGGCCCTACCCGTACATCTTATACAAGGTGTCTTGCAAATCCCATCACCAGCCACGGTAGTGTCACTAATAAACTGATCGTTTCAAAAAGTACCGACGAGAACGTACGCCGCTGGCGCTTCTTTTATAATTTTACGTCATTCGATGCCGAGCCGCTTTATATGACTCCAATTTTGCCCTTTACTTTTTGTTTTTCCCATCAAATAGATTTCACTTTTTTTTTCTTCATCTTCTTCCCCTGCAACGATTATACATACTCGAGCGTAATTAAACTTGAACGGGTACTTTAATTTTATCTTTCTGATAAGAGAATAAAATAAGAAAAACTTTTTTTCAATGAAGAAAATTTAATGAAATCGATTTTTCGTGTCATGGTTTCATATATGGTTATGGTAGCTATCATACAGATGTCTAGGGGGTGAAAGGTCACCGCGGCCGATGGTAGCATCCATCTAAATTCGCGCCAGCGGAGTGTAATCATCGAACACTTACTTTGCGAGCACCCGATAAGCTCGAGTCATCGAAACTATAAGGTGGTAAAAGATAGCACCCGGATAGCAAGCAAGCATGAAACACGCGAAATTGATCAGAGAGAACCCGGTGCAGGATCCAGATGATGCACCGATATCAAAAGTTGTAGAGTGGTTTCGCGCGCCAACGTCATTCTCTCTCCCGCAATGGTCCTTGCCTTCTCCATCCTTATTCAGAATCTTCTCCGCAACGCTTTCTCTCGCACACGCGATAGCTCCGGCGTTCTTTGTCGGGGAAGATGTCCGAAGCAATTTGGCTTTGAGTTATTCACAATTTCCTTCATCCCATTTCACTTGACCAAACATGACGGTCTAGAAATGATTTGTTACGTACTCTAGTGTTGCTTTTATTGTGTTTCTATATTTTTGCTTCCTTCATATTTATTTTTTTTTATTTAACACTCGCGGTATAAACGACGCTGTAAAATAAAGCATTGCAAACGTCGAATTTTTTCAATCTTCGAAAGACTTCATCAGAGTAATGAACGATGATCAAGCTTTCATTTTTATTAACGATGTTAATGAAGATGTGGCAGGATCGAATGAGGAAATTTCAAGATCAATTGAAGGAATTTTTTTATTATTGAATCTTGAGGAGCTGTATAATTATTATATAAATTAAGGTAAATTGCAGAATGTAATTACAAAGTGAATTCGAGCAATTTATCAAATTAGTCACAATCGTTTTTATATCATTATTTATTAAATAGATAGTTGAATAAGAGGATGCTTTTTTTTATTTTATTGATTAAATTTTGGCACAATAAAAAGTTTTACACAGAAATTCCGAACGAAACTGGTTCATATTAACAACTATGTATAAACGAAAATCAATTCGACCATTATTTATCTGAATTTTTAAAATAAATGAATTCAGGATGTTTCGTCCACTCTGTGAATTATTCCAACAATTCAACTGTTATTCGTCTGAAAGTAGTGCGCGGCCTGACACTGTTGTAATACCGAGCCATACTTTGCATACCAATTTCACTCTTAATCGAAATCATCATTTAAATAAATATTTCGATAATGAAAATTTTGGTCCTGCATTTTCAGGAAACAAAATATCTGATCGATACGCACGAATACTTCAAATTACACAACCCATACACTGTTTGATTTTACTTTGATTACACAATTTTTGGTATTGTTGATCATTTTATTCGAAAAAGATATATATTCGACAGTATAAATTTGTTACCAAACTGATAATTTTGCGTATTAAAATATACGTTTAAAAATGAGAAGAGAAATTAATTTTGAATCAAAAACTTTTAATAACATTCAAATGAAGAATAAATGTTTTTGGTTTAAAATAATTTCACGATAAGAACTAAAATATCTAGAATTATCAATTACAGCTTTTGAAGAAATTTTTGAGATTTAAATTATGGAAGAACGATTGATATATTTTTTAATGTGAGAAGCAAAATTGTTAAAAATGTGAGTTCTATATAATGTGAAATGGAATAATGAAACAGAGGTTGGTTGCCAAAAGTTTACCGTGACATTAAAGCTACAAACATTTTTCCCACGGGCTACTCTCAAAATAATCGACACCAGCACGTCTTCAAGACACAACCACAGATGCCATATTTAGTGTCATACAAATTATTATTAACCGCACGATTCCATTATCCTTTTTTCGAACGCTTCTTCCGTCACTAAGAGATCCCAGAATGAAAAGATGAGCCCCGCTGTCTCCTCGAGATGCACATGTGTAGCCCAATTTGTTCATTGACGTACACACCAATTTGCTTGCGTGCATTCTCCGAAGAATTTAAAATTATGTAAATGTAAAATACACAAACTAAGTCACGAAATCGAAAAAAAATTACTAAAAACCGAAACTGGTCTATTGATAATACATTCTACTTTGAATCTAATTTTAACAAATATTTCATTGCTGCCGTTATAGAAACTATAATACTCACGCAGGCAGCACAGATCCAACCCAAATGAGAACCAACAGATCCTGTTAAGTGAAGGAACCGAAAAAGAAGAGCACGCCAAAGAAACGAATCACAAGATTGTCGCCGCAGAAATTTCTCTTGGTAGCGGTGACTTTTGTTCCCGATAATAACAGAGACTGTGTGATGGCAGAGTACGTGATCAATTTTCGTGACTCTCATCGTGTGCGTACACGTCTCCGTGTGTGCAAAACCGAAACCACGATTTGGGCATAATTATACGTCGCCCGGCGTGACTTGTAATACGACGCTCTGCGACGATCACAATGCGCGAGAATTGCGATCGCCGAGTGACCCTTGCCAATCGATGATGATTTATTTTTGGGCATCGTAGCTCCGACAACGTATACTTTCCCGAGGGCCCCCATGGGCCCAACATAATTTCAGTTATTGATATCAGTCGATATTACTTACATTGAGCCCTTTGTCAATCAGATATCAATTTTTGACCCATTGCGACGTTTCTTAATTTTCTGTTCTTACCTTCTTTTTTTTCTTTTTGTTGCAATCGATTGCGGTTATTTGGCCATTTTTCAAAATAATCACGCTTAAGTTATACGTTTCTTGTTACAGTGAAATCATTTTTAGAATTGGCACATAACGACGTAATTTACACAATCACGACGTGAAATTGGCATAATTTGTCCGAGCAATGCATGTATACTTAAAAAGTAAACCTTATTTGAAAATTCTTATACGCAGACGAGACACACTTAGGCGCAAACACGTTAACATTTCATAAGCTGTCAAATAAAATGTGAAAATCACTATTAATGATGATAATTATGAAATATGAACAAGGAATGTTTTCAATCCAGCTCGATTCATTCCGATTTACATGATTGGAATTTGTGATAAAATTTAGCAATATAAATAAAAAAATACTTTACTGATAAATATGCTCGCTATTTCACTCGTTCCATGTTCAAATTTCGCACACACGTGTAACAACGCTTAACGGGTTATTTCCATCGATCATTTCAATAATTATATCTTTTGTTCGTTTAAAATTGTTCAACTTACGTGCGCTCTTTGACGTTTTTTATTTCTGTTGCAGATTGTTGCAAATTTTGCGAATTTCGTTCGATTATCTCATAGTTCTATAAGTGGCCCTGACGGAACCGCTAAAACTAGACACCATCATTTTGTCTAGTCTGTCTCCAAAACCATAGGCAATGATTCGAATAGCTAAGCAATTACGTTCGTCTCGTGGCCATCTGCTTTCATAGGTCGATTTGATGGCCGTGCGTTAGACCCATCACGGTAACCGTCACCTCTCTCTTATGGCGAATTTTTCTGGCCAACCGGGTCATTTACAAACGTATCCGTAACAGAACCAGCGGTTTATCAAGATCGGTCCGTGCAGAAGCACTGTCGCCATAATTGCCCTATTGCGGGCTGAAAAATTATACTTACACAAAACTCAACTTCCATTCAATTGTCAGACCTCAAAACTTCCGGCCATTACGCTAAATAAACAGTTTTACACTTTGTGTTGTTATGATCTGTCTCCGAACAATATATATATATTTTGTGTCAAAAAAACCATTTTTTGTCCATCGAACACATATCTCAAAGGAAGAATAAACGGTATCTCAAAAGAATATTCAAGCTTCATTGGACCTTTCACAAAGAGGGTCGATTTTTCCCCCTCTAAACTATTTGACCGAGTTACGGAATCATTATATATTTTTTCTTTTTTTTTTTTCAAACTTGCCATCTCAGTGAGATAACAAACAACAAACGAAAAATTGTTCGCAAAATTGACAGGAAAGAAAATTGGCATCTTATCGGAACATCTCGGTTGTTTTGTATACATTAAAAATGTACGGTTTTACAAGCGCAATTTCATTAAACAAAAAGAGGAGTTAAAAAAATGATTGGTATATTCATTTGCAGAACAAGGCGTTCGTGTGACATGAGTCTGAGAGTACGACGTTGGTCGTCTTTTATTTGCACGACGTCGACACGGTCACCTGTCCTTCATGCGCGTATAAAACGACTTTTACGAGAATCAACTGTATCCCAGCCCGTACGGCTGTCCGCAGGAGGTCTCCGCGAGGCCTGACCTTACGCAGCAACGAGGTGTCTCGTTCGATTCCGTCTGACACCAATCTCGCCAACTCCGTAAAACGTCCTGTAAATTTTATTCGGTGGTTTTATCACAGCCGTGCGTGATAATTTACGGCGCTCGCGGCTTTCTTTTCGCTTGCGAGAGAACGTGCTTATTATACGAGCGCGGGTATCCCAGCGATGTCGCTGCTCAAATTCTGCACGCCTCGTATCAATGAAAAATGAATTATTTGCATTTCAGCCGCCCACTTTTCGCTTTTATTTATACCGCCCATCCGTCTCCCTTTATGCCGATTTAATTAAGCATTTCGGATTTTATTTGTTCGCAGCGAATTTAAATATACAAAACGAACCTCTAACTAGAAATTTATTTATCGTTCATTCTAAGGTATGGCGGTTGCAATAAATAATTAACACAATGCACAGTTCGAATTTGTATATACAACGGGAAGAAAATTAATGTTTAATTACACGAAGCAAAATGTTAGTTAACAATTTTTGTTTTTCGCTTTCGTAAACGATGGGATCGTTTAATCAATTAAGCCGAACACTTATTGATTATGCATTAACAAAATGAATCTTATAAGTAAACATGAGCGGTTACATTCGACGGGATTTACAGTTGGTTTTTAAGTGAAATATTACATATTCCCCGTCCAATTTGTATATACTCGCGGCGGGAAATACGTTTCGTGTAGTTTTCCGGCGGTAATTATGCTGCCGTCCAATAAAGCGTCATCATTACCGGCGCGAAAAGCGGTCTCTGGAAACGCGCGGCAGTATTTCGCCCCGCGTGAAAAAAGTCAAGATAAACGCGCAACTGCAGCGCGTCGGCCAGTGTGTGGCGTGCATGCGCACGTGACAGGTAGAGGTGAGTTGCAATGGTATGACGCGTGTGAACGCGAAGCAAGACGCGCATGGAAATGGCGGAGAGTGGCATTGTATGTAAATTGCATGCTCGAGAGAGTCGCTCCGCGAGCCCAACCACTGTGACCAACTGCTAGATGGCTCGGCGTCCGAACGCCCTGCCTTCCTGCCTACCTACTTGTACTTACGTACACCCACCCTTCTTCCATGACGGCTCGTAATGTTGCTGTCAAGAAAGCGGCAAGTTTCGCTCTCGCACGAGGCCCATAAAATCGGACGGCTTGTCGGGCATGGCGCACGACGTATGAGCCCCCTTCCCCTCCCCCTCCCCTCTCACCGTTTTTTCCTCTACGCGTTTCTTCCTCGTTACAATGTGCAACAATCTTGCGAGACGACGATTTTCCAACGCGAGGCCAATAACTCCGTATCACGCGCTTTCAGTGAACACCAAGTACGCGCTCTCGTATCACTTCGTGTGAGCCCATCTTGATTGCTTTCAACGCCCAATTAATCATTATTTTTCTGGAATTCAGATTTATATCGCGCGCTCATTATGACCGCCAGCCCGCGCGATGAAAGTGAATCTCTACCGACAATGTTCGTTACGCCACTCGAAAGTATCTCCGTTGGATCTTTACACGCACTTTTTATCTGCGATTAGAAACAGTTTGAATTATTTTTAACAACTCATTTGAAACTTATATGCGAAACAATTTGAGTCATGATTATTCATCATCTGAAAATACTCCTTTTTTTTCTCTCTCTCTCTCAATTTTCAGCTCAAATTTTGCCTTCAAATTTTCTCTATGATGAAATTTGCCGTAAAGTTTTTTAACTTGCATGATGATTGTTTAAAAATTTAAACTGGCATGAAATTTCTCTCTTGCATCAGATATTTTCTACGAATATATATAGTTTTACTGAGTACAGTTCGTTTAGAACAGTGTTGAACAAAAATTTTGTATATACAAATTTTTTCGGCGATTTCTATCTAACATGATTTATTTCACAATGAAACGGCGCCCATCCATTTACAAAACACCTTGCTTTCGAAATCATTTAAATCATCAATTGCATATTGGACAAATGGACCTCAATGTAGTCCAGGCACTTATGCAAAACGCTGATCCTTATCGGCATCCATTGTTCGAGGAGATCGTGTCCAGGACGTGTGTGTGTTGAGACTGTGTTTATGCCATCGTCCTCGGAATTTTCTCAAAGATAAAAGGAGAAAGCCGTTGTCCTAACCGAAGTCGTCCGTAGATTATTATGGGCGTCACTCGTTTGCAGCGCGAATTAGTTCCCGGTATTTTCTCATCCTCGTACATACACTTTATGGAACCAAAACAGGTGTGACACATGCCCAAGTACTTAATCCGACCACCGTGCTTGTGCTTTTATAGAGCCGATGCGACTTACGATGATCGTAATATCCTTCTCTTCATATTAGTAAAACATTCTTAAAATTCATCCCCAATTTATGGTCACATATATTTTCTCATGCCACATCATCTTATATTGCTTATCTGAAAAAAAAGGAAAAAAACATTTTCGTATTACAAATTTCCGACAGAAATAAAATAAAATAATTTTCTTATAGGAAAAACAAAAGAGATTTATGATTTTATTTTATATTTATTTACATTTCCAGTTTTTATAATATTCGTTTACAAATGTTCTAAGAAAACATATAACGAGTAACAAAAATTTGTGCCGTTGAAAAAATTATTTTTTCCAGTATCTGGATTATTAATTTGAACCATCTGCGGTGGACGTTTCTAAAAATTGTTTTTGTCTACCATTGTTTGCAGAAGTAGAAAAAAAAAGAGGTTAATGAAAACAAGTTTCTAGTCGCGTGAATTATTAATGTGGCAGTCCGAGGATGATTACAAAGTAAATTTCGAAACACCTTGTCCAGCGCATTGTCCGTTCGTCAGCATAGATCCTGGCGAGGTATAGCCTGTTTGACCTTAACAGCAGCGGAACTTTAATCGAAAACACGGAGAATGCCCCCAAGTTCGTCCCATCGATTAACGAGCGAAGGAAATGAAGGGGCAGGACGCGGGCGTTTGTCATGTGACAGCTGGAAACAATTCCCACACGATCTTGTGTGTGCGCGAACATTTTGTAAAAAAGATTCGTTAAAAATTGAGCTGTCAGCCTAATTTATCGCTGGTCCGCGGAACGCATCCACGACGTATATTATTAAACCAGTCATTAGAACTCGCTTCTAAAGACTAAGATTCGTCAAAGCAAACTTTCAATTTACCACAAATTGGCTGCAAGAAAAATCCACGTGCGTGACCACGGATAAATGCTCTCTTGAGAGACCTGAAATTAGCCTGCATTTTTTTGGCCTTTTTACGACGTCAGATTGCAAAGACAATTATTTTGTTGATTAAAATAAGAAATAAATGGTACCGAAATTGATTTTGTGTTAGCATCAAAAGTTAATTCAAAAAAAGTTATTTCATCACAACGAGCGTAAAAAATGCTCAGCCAATTTCGGTTATTATAAACATTAGTTTTTTTTCTGAAGCATTGTAATTGTTCATCCAGTTGGAAATACGTTTTTCAGGATGTGACTTTCGGTTTGACAGAACCAAGATGATAACGGGATTGATAAGAATTTCTTTCAATTTTCTTATTCTGAGCGATAAATTCACAACAATTAGGGATCACGAATGTGTCTCTCGTCCGCGGCGAAAACGACGGGAACAACGACCTTCGAACAAAACTCATTAAATGCCTGTCCGTTCACTTCGATACGTTAACTGCGGACGCATCGGTTCACGTGTGAGTCTGCGCTGCACAAGTTCTAAACGAATTAACGATACGTCGGGCGCCTCCCTTTAATCAGCTGCACTATTATACGACACATCTAGACTCGTATTTCCAGTTGATACCCATCTCGCGTTTCCGTGATTCATCAATTAAAATTTCCGATTTGTCATCCGTCAACTGAAAAACTCCAGGGGAAACGAAATCCAATACGACATCGACGACGGGATCCATCAAAAACAAACACGCACTCTGAAAATTGGAAATTCATTCGAGTGATGATTGAAGATCCAATTTTAATAAAGCATCAAATGAAATTGTGAAAAGTTTTTCATAAAAAAAAAATAAATATTTCTACAACCAAATTGAATCATTTATGTTTTATAACCGAGGGATATATTTTGGCATCGAAAATATATATATATTTTTTATTTTGAATGATCTTAATCGGAGTTGAAATGAGAATAAGTTGAATTACAGTCGCACCGTTACATAGTTATCAACATACTTATTGCGCAACTGTTCCTCTTTCTTATTCGTGCATTGTATTGTGGTAATAAGAGCAACAAAACTCTTCAGAAAGCTACAAAATTCGAAATGGCCAAAAATTGCACCACTTACTCTGCAATTGAAATCGACTGGTTAACAGCACTTTTGAGGCCCTGAACGAATTTTCATATAGCTCTCTGGCGGATCCTAACTGGCTCATTTCATATTGTTTTCGGATTGATCGCAAAGAGTTTCGGTATGATTCCCAATAAAGCGCAGGCACATTTTATATCTGACTAAGTTGATGCACCTGCCACGCAACGATCAATTCTTCTTGATAAATATAACGCTTTCTTTGATATACTTGCACCATCAAATGCGTGCGAGGATGCGAAACGGTGGTATTGCTTTTGCGAACACGAGTGCGTGCAAAACCGTGGCGGAAACGGTACATGAAAAAAAAAAGTTTAATGCATGCCCAAAACCACGTGCGATATGCCCGATCTCATACCATTAAAAATGCGATTTCAATAAACTGTCAGTACAAAGAAAAAAAATATTAATTGGAATTCTGTTTTTAAAATAAAAATTATGTAGTCTGTGTTTCATTTTTTATATTGTTTTAAAATAATTATTTTATTGCAATTGAAATTATAAAAAATGTATGTAACTTTTCGATTTTTAAAATAATTTTTTTATTGTTTTTGAAACAGAAATTGACGATTATATTTCAGTTTGTAAATTTGTAATCGTCTACGAAATCTAGGAACGTTTGGAATAATCAAATTCGCGTCCGTGTATAAGTAGGTAATTATTTCTTAATGCTCATATAACGCTGTACTGCATGTATATATAACAGTGGACATAATGCATTTCAACAATGCTATATTTTATGATTCGAGAATTTAATTATTAAGTAGATAGCATCATTACTCTAACTTCAAACTACGCGTGTATGTATAAGTTATTAAAAAATAATAACGACCGTAATTCTTTGAACGTAAATATTCTTCAATCTCTCATATTTAATTTCATTCGTTAATGAATAATTTATTCAAAACATGAAATATGATCCGTGATTGTCAATTGATTGTATTTTATCAAATGTTTTTTTTTGCATGTCAAAAAGGTATAGTTTTGGTCTCATGACGTATGTCCAGGTTTGACAGTATAGAATAGATGAACATTGTTCAACTAAACAATATTGAACAACAGAGCTTTTCAATGGCGAACCAATTTTGGTTTGAAAAGGTCTCTTCACATGAAAGCGTTAGTAGATTTTCAGATTAGATTAACAGGAAGATATACATTCGACAAGTCAAATCTGATGGCACTTGACGTTTGTGACGAACAAACATAAAGGGTCCACTCAACAATCGTGCCAATTAATAATAAAAACTGCATTATTACATTTCTTTTCAAAACAAAAAAAAATTATAAATTTTCCGCAACAATGCAGCTGAATATTCGAGTTCATGTAATTTTTTTAATTACAAAAAAACTGATCATTGAATTCACATCGAAACATACTAATTAACCGTAAATGAAAAAAAAAAACCGACAGGACGTTCGGTGGACAACCGCTCAGCACTCTGCCATGTGCCACAACTGACATGGCAGCAATGGCCTCTGTGACATCTGCTTTTTCACTCGAATATCCTTTTTCATTCATTTTTTAACGATGCGAACTTTTCAATTATCTATTTAGCACAACCAATGAATAATTGTTGAAAAAAAATCCGTCGATTCACTATCGGAAACGAGGCACGATATTTCCAATACATCGTCAAAAATAGTCATAAACCAAAACAATAAATTATCCAATAACAAATGTGTTCGAGATGAAATCTTCACAAAGGGGGAGGGCAACTATTAATTTCCGCGCGTGTTAATAATTAAAGGAGCGACTGAAAATTGGCGCCCATTTGTATTCGGATCCTTGGATCGACTCCCCCAGGCAAAATATATGTCTATCTATATCGAACGTTATCCGTCCATTTTAAGACGACGGTAAACAGTGGGGACAGTGACGCACGCAACAAGAGCTTAGCTATGGTGAATACTCGGTACGTACACAGAAGGCACAGTAAGCAAAGCAGGGGTCTTCTCCCGATCCACCCCAGCCTTTTGCTTTTTCATAATAAAATCGTCGCGGCCGCACGACGATTGGCCGAGCTGTCGCTCAAGGGTCCGACAATACAACGGGGGCTTGTCCACGCCGATATTTTTCGAGGGGGAGACTATATTTTGTCGCTGCGTAAATAGGGCACGCCAAGAGACACACGCCCTTTGCATTGTGCCCTTGTCCGAAAGAGAGCACCCTTCTGTCCCACACAAAGGGTTGTCGAAGCAAAACTACATTTTTTATTCGCTCGACAGGAAAGCGGCCATCACGACTGTCGAGTTCTCCTTTGCCCTTTTTCATCATCGCGCTTTATTTTCATCTTCTTTTCCGTCCCGACGTCGCTCCCTCGATATCGGCCTTCTTCGTTTTTAATTCAGTCGCGCCACACCGAGGTCGACGTCTCTGTCCTTTTCTTACCTCCTCGCTGATTCTTGTTTTTGCTTTTTCCAGCTCCCTTTCATGGCCCCCGCGACATTAACGTCCGACGGTATAACTGGAGCGAATGCTAATCGCCCGAGATTTGACGTCCATTGTTCGACGAAAAAAAAGCACACGCCCGAGCATCTTTCTGACAGTTGATCGTGATTGGGATCGAAGTCGTTCACCCATTGCAATCGATGGGTAAAAATTGGTTTTCAAAAATTACGTTTTAAATGTGACGTACAAATAAATTTGTGTATGACGAGGCGTATATATTTTGTAATTAATAATTCGAACAATGGAGGATGATGACAAGACCACAAATGGGCAAATAATTTGGGCTTGAAGTGGCTGGACAATACAAATTACTTTGTAAGTATAAATTATATTGAAAAAAAGGAAATATATTGGATCGTCATTTAATCGTGGAATCATGACCAAAAACTGTCAATACAGCTGAAAGAATCATCCATCTCCAGCAATCACCCCCACGACGACAAACAAACAAGCCAAAACCGACAAATTTCTCCATGAATCAGCGAAATCGCACCTCACCAATAACAGCCGGCCCCCACAAGCCCTGAACAAACAAACCCAAAACGTCCGCAATCACCATTTAGTCTGTGCAATGTACTAAATACATGGATTACGCTCATTTGGTTGTAACGCCATGATGACAGGGCTGGATTAAACGGGACTCGACACACTGGGCTCTAGGGAGGGGGCCGAAGGTGAAACAAGGGAAGACACAGCACAGACACGGCGCAACCTAGAAGCCTAGAAAAGGAGAAAGATTTAGTGCCAGGGGTCTCTCTAATGAAAAAGAGCTGAGCTCCCACTCAACTAGTTCTCATCTGTCCGGTTTCCCATGCGAAATAAAATATCGCTAATCACTCGGTACTCGCAGGGCTGTAAGTACCTTCCCAAGCGGACACATCTGCACGCACACGCTCACGCTGAAGGATCAGTCAGTCACCCCCTCGGCGCGATGGCGACTTTATTAATTCACGGCACACATAGCCGCCACTTGTTTTGCGAATGGATTTTCGTGCACACGCGTGTCCCGTTGTTTGCTATCTCATAACAGCGCCGCTACGCCCGCTGAAATTGGTCTTTACGTCAACTTCATGCGTGACACATGCTAAACATTTATGTCGTCCTGTAATTATAAACCCGACTGCTGTACGCTAACTACGTTATTATTGTCAGTCCAGTATATGTTTTTCAGTCAAACGCCTCACCCTCGTTCATGCGAGGAAGTAATTAAAATTATATGAGACACGGAATATAAGAAGTGAACTCAATTATTTTGAGTTATCGAGCACAGGTTCGGTAGCGTATTGATCTCTCGACAGGCACCGTCGAGACACACTTTTTGTCTTGTGCGCCAGCACGCACGACTTGCTTTATTAAGTTAGTGCACGTGAAATTGGCCGGAAATTTTCATTTTCATATACACGGGAAAAGCAGTTTATGTCCAAGTTGTTTACCTTGTTAGTGCATACATAATAATAAGAATACATCCAATAATCAAAAACTGTCAAACTTTATATTTCAAAAGTTCTAATTAACAAATTTTGAATTAAATAACTGTTTAATAAGAATACGTATCAAAAAATATTTGAATCAGAGAAAGTTTGTTCTATTTTTTTTTTTTTTTTTTTTCTTTA
>JAAMPD010000283.1:0-64701 GCA_025266255.1 Trissolcus basalis | reverse complement strand
ATATAATATATATTTTAAATATAACTCAAAATATATCTTTGTCCGTGTGGGAATTGTCAGAATGTGTATATTACAGCAGAGAGTTGCATTTTTTAAAAACATTTTTGCAAAATTTTTTAATTAAAATTGTAACATTTGTTCAACGATTTTCACCTATTTTTTTATTAACTACTAAAACTTTAATAAAATTATTCAATGTTTCATCAGTGTGCGTTGTACATTGAACAGAGTTCAGTAAATTTCAATAAAGTTATATAAAATTGTTATATAAACTGTTTACTTAAAATAATATACTAAAGAATATAAAAAAAATTGTGTAACGAAGAATTGATTTAATTTGAATCGTTATTAAAATGTTTCATTTACAACTTCAATTCATTACCGATTGAATTTACGATTCAAAGTTTCTTGTAGACATTTCGAGAGGTTAGAAATTAACTGATCAATCCTACGTCGACTTGAGTTCATTTGTATCCTTGCGTATGTGTGTACAGTCGTACAATCGTAGGTCTAACTTTGCGGGACGGAAATTGGAGAGCAAACAGCCGCAATATTTGTGCGATAACTGATGAGGATGATAAATAATACAGATGACACGATTAAACGATGCAAGCACGTAATTACATTTCGCATACGTGCCCTGGGCATTGGGATTCCTACCAAAACTGACCGCAGTCAGAATGCAGCGCGTCATAAATAAACTTGTAACGGGACTACAACTTCGTCCGGTCTCAAGTTTTGTTATAACAATCAGTTGCCCTTCGTCGCTCACTGTGTAACGCGCGCTAACTTATTCACACTGATTCATTCATTTATCTTTCAAGATTCGATATAAACTTTGATCGAAACTTATTACCTGGATGTTTAAACAATGGAAAAAAAATTTATTTAATGGAATATTGTAGTCAACAAGGGCAAGTGTGTTTCTCAATGTAATTGTGACATTGTTTGATTTTACATAACAAAAATGACTTTCTCGGACACGAAACTTATGAACTTTTTATCAACTCTTATCAATAACGTTAGTTTGTTATTAAATAATGAAACTGCAGATAAATCAAAATTTGCAAAAATAAAAATTTTAATAAAACATCCAGAGAAATTTTTTATCCCACGTATTATTCATTTCTCGGATGACCTTAATTTTATTAATTATAATTTTATGTTTAATATGAGATATTATTAACAGAAACGTTTATAATATAAAAATGTTTAGAATCGGATATTATAAATTATAAAATTAACATTTATTCAGCTGGCCAAAAAATCTATATGACCTTAATTTTTTAGCGCCCAAATTTTTCGTCTATGATGTCGAAGTAATGTCTAGATTTCTGTCGCACTAACTACCGTGACAAACTAAAATTAATTATCTGAATATAATGTGTAATTTCTAAAGTTTTTTTTAGCGAAACCTCAAGTTTTCTAATTTTAGAAAGGTTTTTTTTTTCATAGAAGTTTATTTTTTCTTAGTTCTGTAGATGTAAAATATTTTTTTGGCCAATTAAATGGAGGGTAATTCCGAATTCGCTCATATATGTGATTTTAAATTAATTCCATGAAATTTAAAAGTAAATGTAACAGAGAAAGCAATTGTGATTTCGAATTAATTTGGAACTGAATTTGATTAATCGATTTTGTAAGTATATCAATGTAACAAATTTCCTCTAAGCGACTTTACAGCGTAAGAGCTCTCAAATTCTTTTTTTCATAACTTAGACTTTAAATAAATTACAATGACACAATCATTGTGTCAATTACATTGACACATTGAATCACGTATAAAATCTTTTTGTGACAAAATGAATATTCGATTCTGTCAAATTGAAAAGAAAGAGATAAAGTTTTATTTGAGCTGGAAGTTTTCAAGCAAATATTTACGCAATAAATAAGCAATTTTATTCAATATTCTTAAAACATTATCCAATACCAATAAATTTATTTTAACAATCATTTGTGCTAGTTCAAATAATTAATAACATAAATGTCTTTTGAGATTCAAATTTTAATTAATAAAAGTTATTTTATATATGAATATATAATTTTTGTTGAAATACGAATGAACACGTACTTTGCAGATCTTTTTTAATCCATTTTTATGTAAAAACGATAGAAAAAACTTAATATTCTATTAAACAATGTTGGCAGATGTTGGGATTCAGGGCAGGTCAAACGTTCCGTCATAATCTGATTTTCAGTTGTCCCAAATTCAAAATATTGTTTTTCTTTAAAAATGTTGTCCTTTTTCCCAAAAAACAATATTCTCCGCACGTAAATCATTTATATTGCCACAATTTTTGCGCATGCAATTGTTTTTGCAATGATGTGGAGCTTTTGAATTTGATATAATTTTGTACAAAAGTTAGAATTTCATTTGGCAGTGTAAATGTTGGCTCATTGCTCGGATAAAGGCCGAAGTTTGTGTGTTGGCCATAGCGAAATGATGGTTAATAAAGAAAACGAGCGAAGTGGCGCCAAGTATTTGTTACGGCAATTGGATATAATTTGTGAAAAGGCCGAATTGAGTTTGAATAGCATGTAACATTGTGCGACGTATTCAAAACTTGGTTCGACATCTGTTAAGTTCGGGTGTGCCTTGATATTCGTGCGGCCCTCGTAAAGAGACCGCCGTTGACGGGCGATCGCAGTGGTACAACTACCGGTCGAGTCAGACGGCCATTAGACACTAGTCTCTAGGAGCAATTTGCCGTCAACGTAAATGGGCGTCGCGGTGAAAGACGCGGTTTCCCCCATGATGGAAACTCAAACCGACGGAAATTCACTATGCGATTCAAAGCTGCCTTTAATTATCCCCCGAATAAATTCTATCGGAAATCAATTCAACTGTGACCATCTGTTCTGTATCGCCGTTTAACCTCTGCCTTTTTATTTTTCATAATTATTTTTCAATATGTTGAATTGGAATCATAAAATATTTAGCTTTCAATTCATCAATTTGTCAACGATGAAGAGAATAGGGTCGACGGAGAGACGGGAGCAGGGGCGAGGGATTAAAAGAAATCGAAAAAAAAGAGAAATAAAAAAGGAATTATAAAATAAACGATCCCCATTTACTCTGATTACTTAATCGAGATTGCTTCGGCAGAGACAGATGCGAGATATAAATAATCGTTTAAGGTTCATTCTTTTGTAACGCAAGAAATAATACTGGCAGAATTTAATTTAGCAAATGGCGTTTTGAGAAACGTGCGAAGATAATTTCGCAAACTCTCTATGCAAACGTTATGTATGTAAACGTGTATTCAAATAACGCAACGTTATTGCCGCTTAAATTATGTAGCAGCGTGTCTTTTCATCCGCGAGTTATTAGCCTGACGAAATTTACCCCTAACATAAACAACGGGCGACTTTTACGTTTGTTCGTAATTTTGCTTTAATGGTCGAAATTAAAACGCGATCCAGCGTTAAAAGTGGATTACGACTGTTATGACGATTTAATTTGATCAGTTCGCGCAGTCCATATCAGATAGGATTTAAATTGAATTGAAACTGATAAATAAGCTTTGACATTAATACCAATGAAGAAAATATAATCTTTCATGATCGAGATGCAGCGGCTGTAAAAAAATTTTATTTTAGCTTTTGAATGTTATGTGGGGATTATGTGATTTTATATGATTTTCGTTTGTGAGATGTAATTTTGGAAAGCAATGATATTTATGGTTGAAAAAAAGAGAAAAATATCATAACTCACTTTTGCATGGACAGAATCCGTTGCAGGCTGCAAAGACGTGCGTGCGGTGAATGCAGTTGTGATATTCCACACGGCAAGGGGAGCTGTAGGTACGGTTGTCTGATCCACAAAGAAACATCGGTTTCACAACGGGGCACTCATTGCACCTGAAAATTAAATATTTTTAATTAAAATTACGTCAAACGATGGAGTAAGCGGATTACCAGCTTGGTTCTGATTTTTTGAAGGTTCAAAAAGATATAACCTTTGCGTGTTATAGCATTTCTTTTCAACGCTCACAGAATTTTAATTTAATCTCAATATAATTTTCTGTCTCAATGGAAAATACTCAGAAAATCTGATAACATTTGAATAATCATGCGCACTATTGATTTTGCACTTTGCCAGGTTTTTTGGTTTTTGAGTTTTTATAACTAATTTGTATACCGCGAACAGATTGGACAAAATTTCTTCGAAAAATAAAGTAACGATCATTCGAAACCAAATCCAAAGTTTTATCAGCGTGACGCAAGAAACAAAAATCCGATTTATTAACACAATTTTACGTTTGCAGTTAGATGTCTGAAATGTTTTACTTTTTTGAATGCTTTTCTACTTTCGGATTATTCCCACTTGACAAAAAATAACCGGAATGATATTTTTGCTGAACAATTTCTCAAAACTTTTTCCTCTTTACCGCTAAAGTAATTGAAATTATTAAAACTTTATCGTGAACAATTTTATTATCACGATAAATAAATGCAGGAGTTGAAAAAATGTCACGCGCCGGAGCATAAAGTTAAAAAAACGTTCTAAAATGAAAGGAATTCATCAGGTAGCATTCATCTTGCATGAAAAAGCGTGTGATTTGATTTGACGTGGATGTGTTGCTATGAATATTACGAGAGCGTTGTTTTTGAAAGTTCGCGAAAGTGCTTTTCGCTCGGAGTTTTTTCGTTGATCAAAACTGAATTGCCCGGGCGTCTAAGGTGCACGACAGTCCATTAAGGATTTTTGTTTGACTTCGACGGAGCGAACTGTAAAAGTAACGTGCGTTTTCGTATACGGGATATCAAAGCTGACGGAAACGTTGGCGAAAATTAGCTCAATCAGGTAGCACGTCCAGGCTTCAAACTAATTACGCGATTTTCGCGAATCGGCAAAATAATTGCGATTAGTCGTAAACGCGCGGCATACATTGAAAAGTTGCAGGAGTACATTCTACTGATGATCGAAAGAGTGCCGTAAAGAATCAGAGCGGTCTTTGACAGTGATTGCTGTTTAATTATTAACAAGTGAGGCGAAAACTTAGAGTTGCGGTTTCCGCCAAGCGCAGCATAATTGAATCTTGATGTTAGTAAGACGCTGGTCTTTATACAACGCAGTTGAGGAACATTCTGTTCAATCATTACCGAGGTTAACTATTCATGCTTAGAGTAATACTCCAATACTGTACCAATAAGTACCTTAATTGGTTGTTTAGACATGCAAATATTGATTTTCGAGTGAGTTGATTATTTTTAATCATAGGATTACTCGGAGAGTATAACTAATCTATAATAAATAAGGCATCTTAAAGAATTAAAATTAGCAAATTAACGATGCAGTATAAGAAAGTCAAAAAGAATTAATACTGGGACAAGTTGATCGTTTTTTTAATTTCAGATTTCGAAATGATATATTATTTTTAACACATTTGAATTTTCTAATTTTCCATTAATTTCATCAAAAAAAATTAACTGGAAAATTAAATTGTATTATTTGAGTAAAAAGTATGAAATTAATTTACTGTTTTCTATGGTATCATTCAAGGCGGTATATGAAAGGTTAGTTTGTTTATCAAAGTGAGTCTGGGTCAAGCAGATATTAACAGCTGTTTGTATGAAACGAAATATTTGCATTTTTTCGAAACATAACAATTGTAAAATTTCAAAGAATCTTCATCAGCTATTTTTTTCGCAGCGCGTTTGCGCGAATGCGTCGCCTAGACGTCGCATGTACTTACTCAAACTCATTCGCGTAAGTATCAAAGCGCTATCAAACATTTAAATCTTCTATTTTTTTTATATTGATATTTTTATTCTGTAAAGTTAATATTTTGTTATTTCATTAATTAAACTTTCTGTTTTTCATATTCGTATTAATAAGAATTTGGCGAAGCTTTTTTACAAAAAAAAAAAAAAATCTCACTGATATATCAAGTATATAATATACTTGAAAAAATTTAGTTGAATTAAGTATATTTCACTTGAATCAAGTACATTTTTATGTTGTTTTAACTTTTCTTAGATTGAATCAAACGAATTTTACTTCAATTAAGAATATATATTCTCAAATATATGTGAGAATATTTTCTACTTCATTCAAGTGAAATATACTTGATTTCGAGTAGCATTTTTTTCAGTGTTCTTATACCGATTCGCCAAATCCTCATCAATATGAAAATAAAAAGCAGAAAGTTTGATTGATACAAACGAATTGCAATACGCTTTTTAAGGACGCATGGTTTTCGATGAAAGAATTTTCAAATCAAAAAAATTTAATTAAATTCACCTAATTCGCCAAATTTATCAAACGCTATGCGCCTTTGAGGCGTATTGAAGTTCATTTGTATCAATTAAACTTCCTGTTTTTCATTTTCGTATTGCTAAGAATTCAGGGAATCAGAAAAAAGATCAAATTTGCCGAATTCTTTTCAATACGAGAATGAAAACAGAAAGTTTAATTAACACTGTCAAATTGTAATACGCTTTGAAAGGGCGCGTAGTTTTTGATGAAAATTTTTTCAATTTAAAACAAAAAGATGAAATGCGTCTGATTTGCCAAATTCTTATCAATATGAAAATGAAAAACAAAATAATCAAGTTGACAGAATAAAAATATCACTACAAAAATGGGAAGTAGAAGATTTGAATGTTTAACAGGGCCTTGAATTTGGAGTTTTAGTGTCAAACTATACGCGAATGCGTTTGCGAAAAAAATGCACTGTATGCGCCTTTACCAGAATACTCGATATAACAGTTGACAGCGACGTGAAGTGGACTACGCAACGAGTCGTCGCACGACGACTCATCGCGTGCAATAAAAGCAGTAAATGCGCCTTAAATTGTTAATAATCCTAATTCATTTTCTTTGTAAACAATTATTGTATTATATCGTCACAAGATCATGACTTTGCTTTTGTAAACAAAGCTTACCTTGTTTTATACCGCCTTAAATGGGACAACTTAAAAATAAGAAGATCAATTCGAGAAAGAAAGTTAAATTTTTATTTAATCACATAATAATTATTCATATTCTTAAGACGGAGAAAATATATTTTTGTCTTTAACATAATTGTTACTGCAATAGCCCAGAAGTAAAACCTCTGACAGTGTTAAACCCTCCGTTGAAGTTTATTAAAATACTTTTAAATAATCTTTTATACACACAAGTGCAACTTTATGAGTTCGATTATAGAAGACCAGTATAGTTATCGTCGTAATCAGAAGTAGACATAAGTTAAGTAATACATGTTGCTTAAAAACTACAGTGGCTCCTCCTCATCCCTAAATGTAGAAGGCCCACACGGACAAAAATATATTTTGAAATATATTTGACATATATTTTATATATTTAAAATATATTAGTGTATATTTCACATATACGTGATTTATAAATTATTTATAAAGTGGCAATAAGTCAGATAAATGATATATAAAATAAATATATATTTTATCGAAAAAATATATTTAATTTATATAAAATATATAAATTTAAAATATATTTTCGCATATATTTTTATCCCTGTGGGGGGCACAGTTCGGTACCACTTAGCGGGGATGAAAGACCCAAAATTTCTTCCAATTAGAGACGTCGCCGCGGTTGCGAGCGTCTCGGTTTCTAACGGTACCGCGTGAGTGTTGTAAAACAAGGCCCTTTGTCAGCTCGTTTGTTGGTTTAGGCGCCCGTGTCGAAACGTGTAGCGCGTGTAGCGCACGTGTTGATCGTTTCTTCATTCTCGCCTTAAAAAACTCGAAGATCCTTACAATGCTACTCAAATCTTATTATCAAAAAAACAGAACATGAATGAGTACATTTAATTGTAAACTGTCAAAAAAATTTTTTGGCGCACGACTGACTGATGCTTGGCAACGATTCGCATATGTTTAAACATTAGCAAATCGTTTCTAGGAATCAGTCAGTCATGCATCAAAAACAAATTTTGTCAATTTTTGACAGCTTGCGATTAAATGTGCCGAAACATGAACCATTCATGTTCTGTTTTTTCCGTGTATTATACAAACAAGGAACAAGCGCAGTTTTACAAGCGAACACTCTGATTGACCGTGCGACACAATTTACACCCCTTTTTACATTTGTCTTGAGGAAGTGTGAACACCTTCTTCCTCAGAACTCTGTCCTGTAAAATGGCACCGTGTGACCCAAGAGAGACCCCTCCTCCACTCACCACCACATATTAATTATATGAATTAATAAATTCCTTTATTTTTCTAGATTATTGTGCATATTTTACATTATTTTTTGAATGATGAAATTAATTAAAAAACTAATTAAAAATTAATAAATTTGAAAATTTTATAATTTCCAAATTTTCAAGATAATATGTGATATTCATTTTCTGAGTGAAAAATTTTCATTTCATAAAAGGCTTGAAAAACATACTATAAACATATAGTCGCTTGTGATATATTTTGTCAGTCAGTCACAAGGTTAACTTTTTTAAACAAGGAAAAAAGCTACTACAATCTTAATTATTCGAATAAATTTTGTGGAACATAAATATTTTGACTGTAAAAAAATAACACTACTTTTTCGATTTTCGAGATAAAACAAAATATTTTTCTATGTAAAGTATTTAAAATTTGTTCAAATTGTTTTCCTAATATTTAAAATAACAACAAAATGAAAAAAATTTTGAATGCTGTATATAAAAGTCGTAGTTCAAAATTTGATAAGGGCCGAATTTGTCGTCTCTTAAGATCTTTCAGATACACTTTATCAGATTCATGAATATATCAGCAAGACAAAGCGAGGCGTCCAAATCGTCATGGTTTAAGACCGTGAATCCAGCTGGATCAAAATTATAATATGCTTTAAATTCATTATTTTGATGATAATTTATAACTTTGAAAAATTAAGCTTAAAGGACGACAAACTGCTGCGATAAAACTGTTATTTCGTTGCGACGAATTTCGATGGCGTTTTCTTGGCTCTGGAAAGAGGTTTTAATTCAGCTGGAACTTACTTCCAAACTTGTTATTAAAATTGCAAATTAATTGCGTCTTTTCAATTATGACAAATTTTTTTTCCTTCACGTTTCATGCACTCTGTATGTTAATTGGAGTTCAAATAATGTTCAAAAGTGACTCTGTTTTATGAAGTTTCTCCGGCAAAATTCATATCAAAAACAATGCCCGGGGGACAGAGGCACCGAGAGTGAATTTACATCATCCGTTAAAATCAGTAAGCATAAAATCTTGGTGTATAGTGAAGGGCGTGCGAGGACCCAAATTTGCCGCTATATCATTCGCGTGCTGATCCCGCTCTCGACCGGTCATTTACATAGAATTTCGTCGATGTCATGAACGTATCTCTCAATATGAAATAGTCAGACTATAGTCTCTCTCGGGGCGCTTCAAGATTTTCTGCAAAATAAAATGACAATAAAACCGAGAGAGCTCCCGCGATTTTCCGGTATATTTGTCAACGTTTGCGAAATAACAGCTAAATTTACAGTAATTGCGGCCGGGAGGTCGACATTCCAGCGACAAAATATCGCACAAAACAATCGCAGCTATTCGACGCTCGCATAGCATTATGCTAAAATTTTGCAGACCTCCGGTTTTTTCTCTTTGATCTCTCTAACAAGTTGCAAATATCATCCGGCCGATTTTTCATTCGACATTTAACTGCTTTTCTTGCGCAACAGAAACACCTTTGTTTTGATTCAAATTTAATTGTTCTTTTTCTTTACTTTTATACACGATTGATTCGAATTCGTCATTATAATTCATGTGGATCAAAATTACGTTTCCTTTTATTTTTATAAACTATGTCAATTTTTAGCAAAATTTTGCAAAAAAAGTAAAATGACAATTTTGACATTCAAATTCATGCAGTCAATTTTCTGGACTGTTTCGTTTGTTGTAATAAAAGTCAAAATTTACATCTACCTGTTTTAATCCGATTAGCGATTGCCGGTTTCATTTTCGAATGAGCAATTTGTAGTTGTTAAAGCAAAACAAGTATCAGTATAATTTTGCAAGAAGAAGAGTTGAAAATAAAATTAATTTAAACATTTAATTTGCTACAATTTTTCGTTTCGTGTCAGAACAACGTTGTTCTAAAACCAGTTAATATAGTTTGGCTAAATTTCTTTTAAATTTTATAATTTTACAAAAAAATGGATCGCAAGAAAATATACAATCATTGATATGTTTTATTTTCATTTGGTGTTTTTAACGATAATAAATTTTCTAATACTTTCAATGCTATTAGTTTTATTTAATTTTTTCTTCTTTTTTTTATAAATTACAAATTTCATTATCCCCAAAATTAATTTACGTAATTCAAGGCGGAAATCGAGCGTAACATCTTATTTAATGTTTAATTTCACCGTTGCGGAGGTCAAAAAGAACGAGAACGGCGCGAAGGAAACTGATGGTGTAAAATTGCATTTTTATACCGTTGGTATAAAATGTTTCTCTTGACCCGAAAGCCGTACCGAAGGAAAGGTGAAAACAAATAATATTTATTAGATTGAAATCAAATCGAATAAAGTGGAGTGTAGAACGAGTGGGGAAGTGATCTAATATCGTTTTTCAAGCCAACAAAAAGTGTCCACTTTTTACTCCGACGCCTTCCATCGTGGAATTCTCTGATTACACACTTTATTATTTATTCTTTATAAGCGATTGATCTCTTTCTTGTCTCGTTTGTTGCAACACAAGTTTTATTTACTCATCAAGAATCTTTGCGAGTTATAAATTTGGGTGACAAAAAATTTGCAATTGAAAAAAAAAGGGATTTTGAAAATTACAGAAAAGTGCAATAATTCCAAACAGCTTTTCGGAAGGCCATTCTTCTTTTCAGCGCTCTAATCTTTTAGCTAGGCAAACTTTTTAGCGAGATTGCTAGAAACAATGGTTCAAGGGCTGATGCGTGGCAAGTTGCGGTCACGGCGCGTGTTTTCGAGCGCCGAAAATCCAGCTTAATCTCGCGTATAAAGAGCGAGTGAAAGTGGCAAAGTTTTAGCGCCCGCGAATCCGGGAGATTTGCGCTCCGCCTTTGACGACGAGGCAAAACATTGAGGATTGTTCGCTCTCAGAGAGAGACCGAGTTACAAATGACACGAAATATCCGTGTCGAAGTTGATGAATAGACAAGACAAATCGTCGACCGATGGACTCGAAGGCTTGATTAATGCCGCTTTGCCAGTTCTCCGGCAAGTTTAATTAATTTGTCCGAGCCAATGAAACAGTGCATTTTTACTACTCAAGAAATCTTGGCCGGAATTCGCCAAGTTTTGGGTTGCGGCAACAATACATCTGCGTGGAACATTCCTCCTGCGAAGGTCTGTCGGGTCCGCTGGACAGGAGAGAAATGGCGGAACAATTGTTCCGAGGCAAAAATCACTAATCTCGACTGTTTCGACTAATCTCGGCCGTTCGGATATTCTAATTGGCTTGCGCACAAATTTGAATAGATTAGGACGACTTTGTCCACATTTCAAACTCACAAAAATGTGTTTGTTTTGCGGTTACGTACTGCTCTGTTTTCATCAATAATATTAGAATTGAGAGCTATTTTATTGCTCGTTCCTTAATTATATTTCTTCAATTGAAAAACACTCAATTTTCATAGAGAATTTGACAATTCGTAGAGCTTCCAATTCATTAGTAGTTTTTTTTATAAAAAAATAAATGACATTTATTCTTGAAATATTCAATGAAACATCGATATTAATTGGAACACAGTTGAAACTGCAATCCAAGTTTCAATGAAAAATTATTACGTATATTTTTATAAGTCTTCGAATGATAACGAGTTAAATATGAAAAAAAATAGTACCATTTTTTTTAATATCATTTATGTGGGAATGAAAAAATTTATCAGTTCTGAATACTCGAAAACAATTAAGCATTAGAGTTATTCTTTGACGAAGCTTTATATTTTAAAGAATTTTTATGGAGGAAGAGAATTTTTTATAAAAATCTTTAATACAAAATTGACCCAATTCATCAAATTAACTATTCATTCTGTAATGTATCAGTCAAAAATGGAACATTTTTATTGAAATGTCGATATTTTTTGATAAAATTTTATGATATTTGGTGGCTTGCCTTCAGTGATTTTTATGTTACATTTTTTCATTTTTTTGTTTGTTTTAAAATTAATGATATATTTATTATATCCGTGTAAAGAATACATATTTTCATTTTCAGAATCAGAATAAGAATTTTTTTGCTCTATAAAGGTATCTCCTTTGTAGCAAAGGGGGGAAAATTATAATAAATTAAAGTATAATATACAATAAATACAAAAAAGTATAGATAAATTAAATTTATCTCTATTATAAAATAAAAATAAATAGATAATCGTATAACTCCAGACAGTTGAACTGGCGCGTGTAATATAATATATAAAGAGTTCATCATTCATTTATCACAAACGACCTCAGTTTCAGACCATTGGCTATGAACATTTAAATTCTATTCAAATCAATGATATTATTTATTTTATTTAGTAGCATTGTACAATAATTCGATATAGAAATGATTGTTATTATAAATTTGATACATAATATATTGGAAATATAATCTTGCAATTGACATATTCTGAATTTTAATGAAAATGAAATTATATATCCAATTAATATATTTTGTTAATTATTCATACATTGTCACCAAAATTAATTTAGCAATGTTTCAAAAAAAACTTTTTGGATTTAGATTATGAAAAAAAGTGGCATCCTAATATACTACTTTCGTGAGTGTATAAGTTAAAAAGAATAAGTTTTTTCTGATATATTTTTAGATTATATATGTGAAAAAATGGATTCAATAAATAAATTGTGAACTATTGAAAAATTTAAATTTTCAAAAACAAAAATATATAAATGTATAATATCTTGTTTCGAAAATTTTGTTGGCTATATATAAACTTGAATACCAAAAATTTTTTATTATCATCAATTTTTAGTAAATAATTAGATTCAACAAGTATAGAGTTCTCGGAGAAGAATGCTATCGGTGACAAAAAAGTGGAACAAAAAATATTTTTGAGTTCGAACTGTTTTTAAGTTTGATAATGTAAATTCGTTGAGTTTGAAAGAACCTAAATTAAAAGGAAGGAGACATTGATAGTGCGACCGTGCTTGTGCGCGTGGATCAACTAACTTGATTTTCGAGTTATAAACAGCTTCACTAGGAAATGTTTTAATTCATCATGAAGTAAATGCAAGTGATCAACTTACCCTGACAGGGAATTGTTGAATCGCACTCAAGCTGCCTTGATAATAATAATTATTTTGCAATTGAATTTCGCTGCATTTTTTCCGTCTCCAATTTTCATCCAATCTTAGGAAGCTTACTCAGAAAAAAAATCTTTTGCATTGAAACGAGAATCCCCTCTCTTTCGTCAATGATTTTTTAAAAGGATTTCTCAAGTCTTCTAAAGTAGCAATTAAATTCAAAAACTAATTAAAAAGAATGTCTCTGGAATTGCTGAGTCTTTAGCTAAACTAATGAGTCAAATCAGACAAAACGTGTAAATTTATGTTCAATCACGAAAATTCCCTGAGTTACAACAATGAAACTTTTCAATTAAAAGCTGCTTTGATTTTCCAATTCAACTAAAATCATTGCATTGTAGCTAATTTTATTCAATTTAGCTAATTTTATTAATTAATGATCAGGTCTCTACCAAAATTCCACATTGATTGCAGACGAGTACATTTTTTGAATTTATTAACTATTCAAATCGAAGTGACGAAAAAACAAAAGAACTGAAATATTCTGATGACAAAATATATGAAAGAATATTTCATTGTGAATATACATTGTAAAAAGTGACAATTAAGTTTTTGATTTATTTTACAAATTGTACAAACAGCGAAATAGTTATGCACTGCTCGTACCTGTCATTTCAAGTTAGAAAGTTGCAAGTTAATTGAAGCAGAAACTGTTTTCCATGTCCGCTCGAGTTGCGTTTATTACTCAACCAGAGTAATTTAATATCCAGTAAAATTATGCAAAACATCGATAACGCATTAGTAATACTTGAAAAAGCACCGCAAAGATGATTGTCGCGCAAAATATTTCCTAGCATATTCATTTAAAATCCAATATTTGGTATTAATTTTCATAAACGAGAAATTTTTATCCGATCAAGAAATTTCGTTTTGTGTTTCCCATCGGATGAAAATATTTGCAAATGCGAATTGAAAATATAGTTTCCAACTAAAATTTACATCAATTGGTAGGAAAAGGTTTCCGATATAAAATCAAATATGTGTGAAAAATGTGTTTTTAATGGTTTATTACACAATGAATTAAACCGCCATTTAAAGTATATTTTCTTTATTTATTATTTTTTTCATTTCATCTGAATGAAGTTGGCAAAAAAGATGTCTCTGAGAAAGATGAAAAAGCGCGTTAGAATATTGTAATTACTTGGTACAAGTTACTCAGCTCTAAATTTAATATGCATAGAATGTAATAAGTATATCTAGGTTGAAGGCAGAATTTGCGGTTCGCACCAAGAATGTGCAACACGACGTCGATTACCGCACGGGGCACAAAAATTATTAACTCATTCAACTTTTACATCTGCAACTTCATGAACAAGCTTCGATTAGAATTAGATTTTCAACGGTGTTGAATAGGTGAGAACTTGATTTACAACAAGTTTGCCTAATATTCTTGTTCTTTGCAATTCCGCGACGACGAACAAGTTGAAAAAGTTTGTTGAAAAATGAAACGTATTTGAAAATGTAATTTATAGTCAACGACTCGACGGCACATTAGCATATAAAACGGCGCTGTGTCACACGAGTGTTCAAACTTTGCGTAAATTTTATCGAGTTATGATCCCGAACGGGGCATTTTTTGACGTTTCAAAAACTCAACCGTCGACCATGTAATTTCAATAAACAATTCCGAATTAATATTCGTTTGGGCAGCGACAAAAAACTGAAATCCAAACAACATTTTGTTTTCAAATTTCGAATCAAAAAGGTGTTGGCAGACTGAAAGTACACAGAGAGAATTTCATTGTGTATATTTCTATACTAAACGAATGTGAAAACTGTAGAAATCAGTAATGTTTTATAAAAATTTATGTAAATGTTTTTGAATTTTAGAGTTTTTGAAGTCACATTATATGAGTGGCTTATTAATTTCTATAATTGTTAATTTTGCATGCTTTCAAACTGTTATACTCCAAAAGAACACACATTCAATATGATCAATAGCTTAAGGGATTCGTATATTCGTGAACTCCGGTAAACAGTTACAACACTGTCACCTCAAAGTTTAAAGCTTGACGAAATTCAAGTAAGAAAAAATATATTCTAAAAGTATACCGACGTCCCTAGTAAAAAAGATCGCATATCGATCATATATTGATTATATATATTGAAATATTAAATCATATATTGTTCACATATTGATAATAGATTGTTAATATATTGATAACATATAACAATTTATTGTTTGTTATATTTCGAGAAATATACCAATAAAACATAAAAGTTTCTTAAAAATAGACGAAACAAAATAAAAATTGTTGATTGAGTGACTATAATAATAATTACTTTACGCCAGTTTTGGATTTCGATTTGGTAAAATAAAAATATGTACATTGAAATTTGTAATAACATTTCCTCTTTGTGTAAAAAATAAATGAATAAAATTACAGAAAAGAGTCGTGTTTTTGTTACAGGATCATTTCTGTTTTCTTGTGCATTCAAAATTATCAGGTCACCTCATCGACAGCTCTCAGGCTGTTTGTTTCGAGTGCGATCGAATCAGCGAGTTTTGTCCGCACCGGATTACATTTCACATGCATGGAATTTCATCGATGTGCGTAAATCAAAAATTCTAACATCAGGCCAAAGTGTGACACGTGCGCTGCATTCCGTTGGATTTGCAAGTGGCAAAGCGCGCGCATTATCTGTTGGTATTAACTTCCCAATTTGACATTTATACGCATTCTCGGCATCGCTGTTTCGACTGTACCATTTTGTAGACTATATGCACAAATGCGCTAGCACTCAATGGCAAAATCTACCCAAACTTCTTCTTTTCAACGTTCCGTGCGATCCGAAAACGCAAAAATCTAATGAAAACTTGATATACTAAAATCGACGAATATTCCTTTCATTGATTTTTATTCAATTTCATGACTGAGTAATTCATGAGAAAAAATTGCACGAAACGTTATTTTTCAAAGTCCAACTTAATTTCAACCTTTTTGTAAATCACTTTCTTTTTTGCACGAGACATTTTATTCTTTTACGCAAGGTAATGAATAATGAAACAAAAAATATAATTGGAACAAAAATCGAGATTCGCTTCAAAAAGACTGAAAAGTTTCATCGGCGACATGAAAAATGCACCTGACAGAACGTACACTGAACATTACGCTTCGTAATTTATTCCGTGAACGGTGTGTTAAGAATAATAAATCAATACCAAACGCACGCATTTTCAATTGAGAACAACCACGTGAAAAAATATAACAAAAAAAAAAAAAGGAAAAAAAGAACGTTGAGAAACACGTTTGTTAGGCTCGCTATTGTGGTTAATCCTGAACTTGGAATAAAAATGAGTGCATATTGAAAAATAATAATAGGAAGAAGTAAAAAAGTTAAGTTAAAAATAAAACAAGCCCGAATATATAACATGAAGTTAAATCATTATTCCTTTTTGACTCGGGAAATTCATCGAGCGCCTTGGGTGTTCTAAAGTTTCATTCACGTAAAGTTCGGTCGCCGAATGACAATTGCAGACAGTTTTGAATGGGAGATGGCCGATGGCTCCGTAACAGCAATTAATTTCGGTTCAGTTTCTCTTTGTAGAAAACGAGGCAAGTACGCGAATATGAAAACGAATCCGTCAACTGCAGATCGCATCGATGATTTCAGTCGAGGTCGTTAATACCGCGCGCACAGCTCGCAACTCGTTAAGTACGATTATCGAAACGTTTCCGCACGAGTTCTTTGCCGTAAGCATTACCGATCTTGCTGACCGACGCAGACCGTTTAATAATGCGATACCATATATTATTTCGCTTGCGTGAACCCAATCGATACACGAATTATGGATCTTGTCCAGAAATGGTTACAAGATGTATCATCGACCTATTTAGAAATCGTTCTAATTTTTCGTCAATAATCGACGCTGCACTTGCGATTGTGTTCCGATGCAAATTTTCAGTTCTCAATTGAGCCGCCATCAATACTTTTTATTGAACATTTTCAATGTAAAAAAGTTGCGAAAAAACGAGCTGAGTAATCTCGCGCCGAGCTGATTTTTTTGCATGCTTAATTTTTGCTGAAATAAATACCCCGGGCAACTTTCTCTTAAGTATACTTAGGACAAATTTTATGAAGATTTTTGTAACTGTAAGTCAGCTTTTAAAATATTTATTCAAGGCGTTTATTTCCGTTTTTCAGTTTTTACTTTAGGTAGCGCACAAAGTTTTCTTAAGAAAAATAAATTGAAACTGATATTGTACCAAAGTCAGATTTCCATTGTGAAGATTTTCATAGCAAATTTACATATTTGTCGAGTATTAAATTTTACATTTAATGATCATGAACATAAAATGAAACAAAAGGACACTGTTACTGTGTTACCACGCCGTTCGAGAATTCGTTCATTTTATATCACTCATAACATTTTACTTTGGTGTAAATTCATAGCGTTTCATGTTAATCTTTTATACAAACCGCGCCATTTCTTTTTTACAAAAATATCAATAAAAAACTACTTATCAACGTCAACTCAAAATGGCCACAAAAACAACTTTGGAGGATTAAATGAAGTTTTGGAATAAAATAATATAATGACAAAAGAATTGAAAAGAAAATTATAATGTTTTAATATTTGTTTGAATTATAATTTAATTCATATTAAAATTTTTGTAAAACCTTGCCACTTTATAAATTAATTATATAAATGGAGTTTACGAAATATGTTGTATATATGTACAATTAAAATATATCATATATATGAAATCTAGTTAGATTTATATTTTTGTGCATATGAGATTGTCGGATTTCCCAGATTGTTTGTGTGAATAAATTAGATATAGACGGCGTATAATACTTCAGTGTTGAACCGAGCATTTTAGATGTATACGAGCGATTTCGTTATGCGATAACAAAAGACGTTGGTGTTGATAATAACACGCTCACATGGACTGAATGTAATAGCGTGGATGTACGAAATGACACACTCTTGCTTGCAGACTTCTATCATATTAGGGCACCCAATGATTTTAGTGACACTTACGCTACTAAAATGTCCGATAGATGATTGTAATACTATTATTGTCTTTGCGTCATGCAGATGAAACGATTTATGATACTGCGACATTAATGCGATTTCACACATTTTGCTTCGAAAATATCGTATAATCGGTTTTAAAATGTCATACAATTTTCTTCGCATATACTAAACTTCATATATCTTCTTTAATTTTGTATTTCGATATAGCAAGCATTCTCCAATTACGTAAAGCACTGCTCACATGAACAAACACGTTTCTAAATATATTTGAAACTTTGTTTATATTTCAATTAAAATCAATTTATATAACAATAATAACTTTTCGAGTAACAATAGTTCACACAATGTCCAAATATTGACTATTTATTATGACATTTTTTTCATGCGAACTGAATAAATAATTTCTTTTATATAAAAATTTTTACATTCTTATATACATTTTTATGACGACTATATTTAACTAATATATGTCCATATCTTGAAAATGTATATTCTTTTTTTACTGAAGTTATAAAAATTAAAGTATAAATTCACTGAAAAGTTAAGAAAAGACATTTCCATTTTGGAGATACATTGTTGTCACTGTGGGTGGTACGATCTGAAATTTCGGTACGTCCGTACAAAGTAAAGATACAATTTAAGACAATGAATTTATCGGATGAAAATAATCTGGTAAAGTTCTAAGCATGGGGTTTATGGTGCGAGTAGCTTTTTGGGCAACGCGCACGAACGGAGCACGTAAAACTAATGCGGTGATAGACGAGGCAAAGCGCTGGTGGCTTCTATTCTCGTGTGATTTTATTCGTGCGCGACAGCGTTGGACCGAGCAGCTTATATTGCCGAGTAAGCTCCCAGTACGAGACTTTGCGCTCTCTTTTTCTCCGTGCTCACTTTGGTGTCGTTTTGTCGCCACCGCGGCGACCAGAAATGGTCCACCCCGGAGAAGCTAATGTGGTTGTTGAATGCGATAATGCGCTATACATTCGAGCGTCCCGGATTCGCGCATAATCAGCGCTCGAGTTCTCTTATACTCGTAAATGTTTTCACAAAATTTTCAACTTTTTTTTTCTTCTACCTTCAAACATTTCCTTTCCTTATCAAACATTTTTAACATGAAAATAATTAACGTTAAATCAACCCCTTTCAACTTACTCTTATGGTTCTGACAGATTCAGAAAAAAATTTCAAAATTATTCATTGAAAAAAAAAATCCTTTCACTCTCTCGAAAAAAAATTATATCTTTGAAACAATTTTTTCCCCGTTTACTATTTACCGTAAAATTTTATTTTTGCAACAACACTCCAATAAATTTTGTTTCGATAAATTTATCTTTCAAGTTATGATATTTAAAAAATATACTATACTGGATTTTTTTTCTATTATATTTTTAATATCATGATGCCCAATTTTGTATTGAATAAATTATGGTTTTTCCAAAACCATTATTTTATGCTTATTTTATAAATTATATGTTCATTATACAAAGCAAATGGTAGGTTGAGATAAATTTCAACAACTGGTTAATTGAGAGTTAAAAAAAGAAGAGCAATGCAAAAGCAAACAAACACTTGTTGAGATCAATTATTGCCTCGTCCTTTTTTGCAAACTAATTTTATTGGTCAATATTTTTTTCGTACGTAAATGTGTTTACTATTTATTGCTCGAATGATCGTGTGTAGGATGTAACGAGTGAACGTTAGCAGACCAGTATAGGCACAAGAACCGTTGTAGTTCGACCAACTGTATGCAAATTAACCGCAGGCATATTACTGTCTCGACAAGTTTTTTTTTCGTTCAAGGCTTTAGAGGCGATATTGCTATGCCACGGTATATCTGATTGTGCGGTTGACAATTGATCTTTTAAAAACACTATCGAATGTTATGAAATGGTCTAAATAAAAAAATTGTGGCAGTAAAAAATTGAATGAATAAAAATGAGTCAAATTACGCCATGTATATTGGGTTTTGCCTTTCAAAGCGAATGTATATAAAGATTGATTAATCAGTCTTTATATATACAAAAGTTGACAACAGAATTAAAATACGAAACTCTGCATCATAACTTTCATCTTATTACCTTAGACATCATTAACATTCTATTCAATCTGTTTTCTTCCCAGCATCCACCTAGTTAGCACTAATGAAAGCGCTTTTCCACGTTACAGAGCAGCTTACTTGAAATTTAAATAAAATGGCAAAATGATTACAAATGTACACGAAACGGCTTCATTATATTCATAACTAAAGTATTCACAATTATATACGATTCTGTTTTCATGCTAAGAAAAAGCATTTTTTTGGAAGAAGACGGTGGAATTACAAGTAAGAAGATGTAACATTGTGACGACTTGAAAAATCTTGAAAATTGGACATTTTTACATAAAATTTTCTTGAATTCAAATCAAAAAAGGAAATTACTAATTATATTAATTTATTACGAAAGTTGTTATTTCTGACAAGAACGAAAAATTCAAAAAGTAATTTCCCTCTTAATTTTTTGTTACATCTCAAAAATTTTTTTAGATTCTTTCCACAACTTTCTAAATTTTACCATTTTTTCCACAGAAAGCTGAAAAATTACAAGTGAAATGATAAAACATTGTTAAGACTCAAAAAACCTCAAAAACTAGTAAAAATTTTTGTTCACAAAAATTTCTTGAATATGAATGGATATATATATACATAAAACAACTTTTATTTACATTTGATATGGAAGTACTGATTTTTTTTATGAACAAAAAATTATTAGAAAATTAATTTTTCTCGTGATTTTCTTCATCTTTGATGTTTCTGAGACTTTTTCAACTTGAGAAATTTTATAAAAAGGTGTGTAAGACAATGGCTTTTGGCATCGAAGAAGCGGTGCATTATCCCACAAATGACAGTTTTTATGTCATTGCAAAAGTAGATTGCAAAATCATTTCTTGCATTAGTAATCTTAAAGTGCATCGATACGTTGGACCAATCGGTTTTTTGCGATGCTTGCATGGGAGTCAACTTTTTGGATCATGTTAAAAAGATCATTTGTTCGTGAAAATAGGTTCTGACGTTGCAAAGAAAGGTGCACCGAACAAAAAGAACATTTGGAGCGTAGCAGGGGACGTCACAGCGGAGAATACGCGATTACGACTGGTGAAAGACAGCAAAAGAACGTACGTCTAATTTGCCACAAGGATATTCGATGAAATTCTTGATTGCATTAAACTTTCACGCAAACTCATTTCGATTTGTGTTCCCTCGAAACTTGAATCTATTCACGGTTAATTTGACTTTTTTTATAAAAAAATCTCAAAAAGAATGGAAACAAAAAAATTACAAAAACTGTAAAAATAATATTTAAAACAACACAACTTCAGAAGTACTCCCACATGAATGAAAATATATGTGAAAATTATATTAATAATTTTTCTTATATCAACACTAACAAAAATATATTTCAAATTATATTTTATATATATTTTGTACATTTCAAATTATATTTTACATATATATTTTGTATATTTGAAATATATTTGCTTATATTTTTATTTTTATATTTTTGTATTTATATTTTTTTCTTTGTGGGTAATTGTAACTTATTTTTATTATTTATTATTATTATTATTATTATAGTTACAGTGCTTCGGAGCTATGCTCCATATACACCGGAGTTTGAACATTTTTCTGATTTTTTCTTTTTTGTTAACCGTTTGCTAAATCCATTATCTTACAAATCTCACAGAAATAAAAGAATATCGCATTGATCTTGTTGATACATAAATTGGCTAATAATGCGGGCAGCGCTTGATTTGCCGAATATTGCGATAGATATCTATTTCTAGGTGGCGCGAAGATAGGACATAGAAAGAATACATGATTAATATCGTTTGGGGCATTCAGGTTGCATAACGTACAAATCGAATTCGCATCAAACAATCTTTTTTCGGAGTTGAAATAAATAATAACTTTTTCCGAGTGACTCATGCGGAGTTGAGCTATCAGTCTTTGTTTTTTTATCGCTATATACATTTCAAGAAAGGGTGGGCTTCGATCTACAGATATGACGTTTTTAAATAACCAGTTATAAGAGGAGTTAAAAATTCTGTTGCTATCACTTATGTCAAAAACCTTAGCTAATTTGTTCAAAATTTGGGGCATCAATTTATTTACATTGCCGACGTCTTGTCTCATCCATAGTTCTCCGCTGTCGGTTTCACTCAGTATTTGTTTTATTTGTGATACATAGTTATCGGAGGCTGGAATTGCGTTTTCACTCTCTCTCATTGCGTCGTAACAAAGTCGCGGTAATCTATCCGGAGACATTTCTAGTAGTTTCATCCACCACGCAAGCATGCTTTTGAAAATGTAAAATTTTACAGGTAGTCTTTTAGTTTCGTGTCTCACAAAGTAATTCGGTGTCGACAAGGGGAGGTGTAATAAGCGTTTAAAAAACTTTGATTGGACAGTTTCGAGTGTTTTTGTATGGTGATAAGCCCAGACTGGGCTGGCGTATAACAAGATTGATTTTGAAAGAGCGTCGAACAATAGACATTTTGCGGGCCACGCGTCTGCTTTCGTTGCTGATAAAATAGATAACGCTTTTCCCGCTGCTAATTGGGCTTTATTTTTTGTTTCTAATGCATGCGTTACAAACTTGCCAGAGTTAGTAAATGTAACGCCAAGGTATTTGACATTTTTCACATAATTCACGATTGTTTCTTGATAATAAATAGGACGAAGTTTTCTAGTTCTACCTCTATGAAAGTAAACAATATTTGTTTTATGTGGATTTACGAAGAGATCATTTGCTTCACAATACATTTTCAAACTATTTAATTTGTCCTGACAATCTGTCACAGAGTTGGCAAAAATTACTGTATCGTCTGCAAAGGTTATAAGTATAATTTCTGATTTCTCTTTCATCTTAACTCCTTTAAATCCGTTCGTCACAAAATGATTTTTCAAGTCACTCGTAAATAAAGCATACAATGTAGGGCTCAGTACATCTCCTTGTAGAACCCCTTTTGTTATCTCAATTTTATCTGAATTTACGTCATTTACATTAATAACACAGGTTGCCTTGCTGTACATTTTTGCTATTGTTCGAATAAATTTACCTTTAATACCTAGATAATTTAATTTTTGAAAAAGTTTGTCGTGTGGGACCGTGTCAAACGCTTTCTTGTAGTCTATAAAAATACCTAAAAGGGGTTTTTTCTTTATCATAAGTTGGAAATCAATCATGCTTTTCAGAATAAAAAGATTATCTAAACATGAGCGTTTTACACGGAATCCACTTTGTTCTTCCGGTATCAAGTTTTCTGTTTCCGCCCATTCGTAAAGTCTATTTTTGATTATCGTAGCAAAAATTTTCAAGCATGTATTTTCTAATGCTATGGGTCTATAATTGCTCGGGTCATTTTCATCTCCTTTCTTATAAATAAGTTTTATTAACGATTCACACCAATTCGTGGGGATATTTTCTTCTTCCAAAAAACAATTAAACATATTCAGTAAATAGTGAAGCCAGTTTGGGGGGAGACATTTGTAAAATTCATTAGATAATCCGTCTAAGCCTGGTGACTTTTCTCTCTTCAAGTGAGTTAGTACTCTGTTAAGTTCATCAAACGTTATTCTAGTGTCAAGTATTGGGTGATTTTCGGTGTTATTCAAACAAGATATGGTTGGTGCAGGAGAATAAATATTTTGGAAATAATCGAAACAGGTGTCTACTGTGATTTTCAATTTTTTTACCGAGCTTTTACCGGAAAATTTGTTCGCGGTTATCCAAAATTCTCTCGTGTTTGTTACCTGTCTCATTTTTTCCAAGATATTTATTTTGTGATTTTTCTTTGCATTTGAATTTATGATTTTTTTGTTTTTCTTTGCTTGTTCATAAGCTAGAAGTAAATCTTTATCGTAGTTATTTTTTCTCAAATCTCTATATGTTTTTTTGACTAATGCATGGGCCGTTCTGCAATCTTTGTTATACCACGGCGCGTCGCGTATTTTATCTTTATTCGTTCCTGGTTTTGTTTTCATTATCATATCGGATGCGCGCGCTGTGCTTTGAATCGTATCGATTAGATTTACTGCTAATTCCATACTAATTGAGCTATTGAAGTATATATTTCTGTTTTTTGAGATTGAATTGACAAACTCGAAAGATTTCTCCGGTTTCCATTTTATTTTTTCTATCGTAGTTTCAGAACAAGTGGATTGTACTGGATTCTCGTAGCTGTCGCTCAATTTGACTTTTAAATTGCAAAAAAGATGATCCGAATAACAGAAAAATTCTGATATCTCAAAATCAATTATATCAATCAAAATGCTCTCGTTGACCCATACTTGATCGATCGTACTTTTTCCCAGGCTTGATATATACGTAAATTCACCTTTTTGATCTGATCTAGATCGACCATTCACTAGAATAAATCCCATATCTTCCATTACATTTACCAAATTAATTCCTCTTCTATTTGATTTATCATTCGAATTTCTCGTCACAGATAAATAAGAATTGACAAAATTTATTTCATCATATATATTATTTAGCAAACCAACTCTTGCATTAAAATCTCCAATACATATAATTTTTTTGTTCGATAAATTCATTTCGTATAAAATCTCAGTTAATTGCGTTAAATAGTATTCGTCAAGTGAATTCTGTGGTCTCCAATAAAATATAATCAGTGTTAATTGCTCAGCTTCAAATTTAAAATTTAAGATTATAAAAGTTTCATTAATTTCCTGTACTGAGAACTGAAATCGGGAGTCATTCTTTTTTATGAGCACACTCTTGCCACCTATTGCTCTACCTCTTCTGCTTTCCTCTTTTTCAGCTAATGAATAAACATGGTCATAATTACATAAAAATTTCGGTAACATAGATACTGGGCGAAAAGACCACGTTTCAACTAAACAAATTACTTCGTGTTTTAAGACACTCTCTTTTTGTTCGATGTTACAATGAAAAATATTATTAAGTCCGTTTATGTTCAAAAAACCTATATTGAATACATCTAGTACATTACTCGCATTCGGTTTTTCTCCATTCGCTTCCGCTGCATTTCAGTACGGTTTATTTCTGCTCAATTTGTTTCTATTGTATTTGGCCTCGCTCATCATTTTTGCCCAGGTTTTGATTGTAGCCTCGTTGTTGGTAGGTTGGGTCCTGTCTTTTCGCTGTTGTTGGTCCGCTTCCTCTCGTTCGGTCATCGCGTTCACGGTGAAATTCGGTTGCGTTACCAGGGTACCTCTTTTCGGCTGCTCGTTTGTCTTCAGGAGTGAGGGGAATGACCCTTCATTCACGCGCGCTTGAGTCTGCCTCTCCGTAGGTCTCTGCGCCAGTGGGGTCTGCTGCACCGCAGCCTCTGCATCCATCGGCTCCGCTGTGGTCTTCGGTGGATTTCGCGCATCTACTGTCGACGAACGCGATTTCTCCGTCGTACCCTGGAGATGCTTTCGTAGTTCTTCTAGTTCCTCCAAGGAGCTCAGACGAAGGGGTTGCTCGTTCTCGTTTCGTTTCATGAAAATTTTCCCATTTCTGTGCCATACGTATTTAATTTCATGAGACTTTTGTAACAATCTTGCCTCGTAGAAAATTTTCGAAACGATCGGAGAAAGTGCTTCGTTAATATAGATGTTTACATTTGGAGTAGATTGGAGTCCCACGTCTTTGCCCTTGAGCCGCATTTGTTTCGCACGTTTGGCTATAATCTCCTTATCGATGTGACGTAATAGCTTGACAACTATGTTGTCTTTCGATTTGGATCGGAAAATGGCGTCCACTGCAATGTCTGGTATCTCCAAATTCAATGCGGCCATGATTTCCGCGAAGTACCATAAGAGATCTTCATCTTCCCCATAAGGGATCCCTCTGATAATGAGATCTCTACCTCGTTGTTCCCTGTCTTTTTTATCTTGAGACGATTTCAGAGCTTCAATCTCGCGCCTCAGCGCTAGATTTTCTTCTCTCAGAAAATTCAGCTTTTCCTCATGGTTGTTCGCTATAGACATCACCTCATCTAATTTGGACTCAACAGTTCTCACCGAGTTGAGCGTTTTGGCCTGGGTTTCATTCAGGGTGGACATCTGAGACGTTAGGAGTTCGAGCTTTTCAGCGATGTCTGCCATTTTTTTCGCGCACACGTGTTTTCACGCACCAAACGCACTTTCTCTACTCGATCCGAGAAGGCGAGAGGAGGTTTCAGTCACATGAAGCAGCGAAAAATAATTTTGTAAACCGATTCCGAGCACTCTATATAATTTCTTTACATATTTTTTCGCGATAACTCGTATAACTTTTTGATTTGATTCGCGTGCGGGGGGATACACGTCCGCTCTGCTCGGCGTCTCAAAACAAACTCCCTATATAAAATACTAATATAATACTCTAAAATAATAAAATAAAATACTAATAAAATACTCCCTAATATAAAATACCAAAAAACAGGATAATCTCATGTTCCTAAAACCATATTAAACACACGTTTAATGCCGCGGTAATAAATAAAAATTGGCTATACGATGTCCAATCTATGATCTTCAAATAATGTTCTTATATTGTTCACGTTGAATAGAAATGCCGAATCGAGGCCGAATTTTTATGATTCTTTGAGAATCCAATATAATTTCTGCGATGTTTGATAGTTATCTAAACTGGAACATGCCGTCTATGACAAATGCTTGAACTGAACAAGAAAAAAAATTTTATTTTCATTTTATCATTTGTTTGTCAAAGTTGAGTCAAGAAATTATATCATAAATTAAAATCCATTTAGAAATTCGAAGAAAAAAAAAGAATTTCTTCGATGTAATGAGCAACGTAAGCTCTATTTAAAAAAAAAAATAAAAATAAAATTACAGTTTGATAGATAATTATTTTAGCTTTCAAGTAATTTACAAACATTCTATCAATTTTGTTCATTTTAATAAAGATTTAAAATGTAATTACAGACATTTATGAATATAGTTTCAGGTAAAAGGTCCGTTAATTTATTAGAAAATTAACAATGTAAACAATTTATATCAAAACACTAATAAAGGGCTATTTTCAAACGAGACCCTGCAAAGGATATTTTAACATGATGTAATAACATTTACTTAACTGTTAATGCATTGAAAGAGTACAGGGATGTTAAACTTTACATTTGTTTTCGAAAGTGACCTTCCTGGTATTAGCTGCATTTTTCTGAATTCGTCTGATATTGAAAAAGAAAATACGATTTTGTTTAGTTTGAGTAACAATAATTTTGGTTTTCAAAGTTATTCGCATCAAACATTTTTTTCTTTTTTAATAGTTTGTAGAAATAATTGCGGAAATTTGTAATTATATAATCTTAATTGAAATTTCCATCGGTCAACGACTGGACCAATCTCTCAAGTCGAATAAATTCCCACCAATGAAATGATTAGGGATAAAAATATTAGAAAATGATGGAGAAAAATGAACAAAAAATAAACAAACTCAACAGGATGAGCAAATTGTAAACTGTTTACATATAAAACCTTATGGCTCTTTTAGAACGATATCGCGTCTAGTGTAACAGCCATATGATAAAACAAGTGTGTTTTCATAGCGAAGCTCGCAAGAGGAGCAAGGAAAACAGCCTTTAATACTCGCTCAACTCTTTTACCTTCCAAAATGAGAGGAACTAAGGACTAGAAAATGATTGAAAGAGAAACTCTTCCGATCTTGATGGGAACACGTGAGTTACGGCACATGTGCGATACCGAGAAAACGGATGGTCTCTTTTACTCAAGTGTGTGTTTACCTCGTGAACGCACTTATGTTAGAACCGATGACTCACATTCGTATGTCCCTCGGTCACTTTCCAAGTTTTGCTTTTCATTCCACCTTTGGAGTGATTGCCCCGCCCAGAATGACCCTTGTTTAATCAAAACCTTAATTAAGATTCGAATTCGTGTGTGTAATAAAGTCGAAAGCGTGAGCATTGGAGAAATTATTACATCGATGAAAAGGAATGGTTTTTTTGTCAGCAGAAAGAAGCTAAAATTAAAAAAAAAACTTGAATTAATAAAAAGTGCACTCAAGTTTTTCTTTGAATGAAAATAGCAACGAACATTAATTACAATTCCAGTTATGAAATATTATTGAAAAAAAATATAAAAAAAGTGCATTGCATTTTTACAAAGACCAAAAAGTTTTTCACATCTGTCTATTTTTGTGTTTAATCATCTTAGGAGATTTTTGTTTTTATTTGACGCATGACAGTATTACGTTCGAGACGAAAAACAAAAATACAACTTCATCATGCTCTCCAGCGTTGATTTTTTTTTTTTTTTTTTTTTTTGTCATCCGGGATGTTTCGAGTTTACGATTAATCTAGATAGGATGAGTTTCATATTGAATAAATATGAATGGTTTGCTTAATTTGTTATGTTATTTTCAAACGTTTTTCGTAAAAAAAATGTTCCACTTTACTAGCGCAGAGGTGCTGGATCGATAATAATATATAGAAACTGGGTATTATACAAAGGCGTATCCAAAGAGTTTGTAACATATTTTATGAGCGACTGCACTTGATAATGTTTAACAAAGTTGTGATGCGTAAAAGCAACAATCTCGGCAAAAGCGGAGGAGATGATTTTGAGAGACACGTTACCATAAAACGCGTAACTATGGATTGTTAAGTTAGAGATATCTCACGAGCGCTAGTATATAGTTCGGTTGAATTGTCGCCCGGACGAGTTTCCAATTCAACTAACTTGCTAATTAAATCAAAACAAAAATGGATGGTAATTTTATACTTGTGTAAAATGTTTCAGATGGAAAATGAAAAGAGGCTGAAAAAAAAAGGCGCCGAGGGATACAAAACTTTCTGGCACGCATCCGGCCGTGTGGTCCTTTTACACTAAGATGATTAAAGACTTGGCTGTGGAATAAAACGTAAGTAAAAGCGCACGATTTTTTATGGCATTGCAAAAACTGCGAATTTAATGAACGACGACACGAACAAAGAATGTTCTTGTCGGTGTTGTCGTAAAGTTGGGAAGAGTCAGAAGTCGAACAATCTGCGAGAGCGGTCGTGATTTTGGAAAGCGGCGTAGCATAAAGCACACGACCGCAGATATTGTCGAATAAGTTGGAGCGTCCGAGCGAGTTAATTAATAGTTGTAACACCGGGTGGGGTGTGTGCAAAATAGACCTGACCGATTTAGAAACGAGAAAAAAGCCAATAATAATAGAAAATAAAAAAAAGTTAGACAACTATTTTTTGGCTTGGGGTGTTGATTGTAGATTGGACTTGCAATCGCGTTTGAGAAGAGCGTAATTATGACGGCATCTAGTGGCAACAGCTTTCCTGTGTCGCTTTGTGGTCGTGCACGTGTATGCACGACATGTATATATCTGGCTATTTGATCTGACCGGGCATTTACTCAAATGACGTGAAATTCAACAAAGTTTCTGAGTGGCGTTAGGGCGCTCTATTCCACTGTCTGCTGCCCCGTGTCCGCAAACCTGTCCACTTCCCGCTTTCCGCAACAATGTTTAGTTCCATTTGTTCGCACCGTCAACAGTGCCCGGCTCAATCAACCCCTCATTTTCGCACTTCTTTTCATTCGCCGCATTTGCGCTCTTACATCAATCACTAATATAACTGGCCGCGCAAACACACCATCCTCCCGTGCATTTCCCCTCCAATCGCTTTTCATTCAAACGCACACTTTGTGTCCGCGCCACCGAGGACGTTTGCTTTTCAGCTCCTCGCTAAGATAACGAGTTTTTACAGCTTGATAATGGGTAATGGGTTATGCATGTTTATCGATCAAGTTTTAATTAGGTCGTTTACAAATATTCGCTTTAATTATTCCGTCGTTTGAAATTTTTTTTCCCCTGTCGGAATAACATCAACAATTTTTTTCGTTGAAAAATGTGTTTGCAAAGTAATCAGAAGTATAGTTAGCCTTGATTTGTGTCATGCAGTTATTGCGAAAGAACTTTTTTCCTCATCGCACTAAAATATGTGGTATATTTTTTGTAGACATTTGAAAAACCTCTTCGTTCTGTTTTTTGAACGTCTGAAAACAAAAGGAATAAATGATCTCGGATGGAAATTCAGAAATCCCTACAGAGGGCCAATTTCCAAATTGATGTTTTTTTTGCTGTTACAAGAGTAAACAAAATCGTAAACATGATAATTGACTGCGAAGAATAATTTTCAATCTCCGCAGTAGCTAAACGCGCATGCATGCTTTATCGTGAGTTTACATTCTTACGCGGGAACGAAAATGCGCCCAACAACATAAACTGCTTCTGACAAGTTAGCTTTTATCTATATTGAAGCGGCGTTCTTACCGCGCTTTCAAAAATCAACATAAAAATCGTAGAATTTGCACAAATATTGTTTTACCCTAGTCCATTGATTTTGCGAAGTTCAGCGAAAAATCTAAAAATATTGAAGCGTAATAAGGCGATGAATTATTTATCCACGACACCAATTTAAAAAATTGAACGAATAAAAAATTTCTATCGATTATGGTTAAAAATTAATAAATAAAAACATTGTACGAAAAAAAAACGAAATTAACGTAATTCAGTGAATTATCCGGCAATAAAGTTTTATTCATTATCAATTACAATTGCCGCGAAAATTCGTGAAATAACGAGAGAGGGGAAAAAAACTTTGTAATTGATTTTGCAGTACGATTGTAATTACAATTGAACCAATAAGGCAATTGGGATCAGCTATTTTTTGTCGATATTGATTATTGAAATGAAAAGTTACACCTCGCAATTGCTACCATTAAGTCTTACGATCCTGGATCGTGAAATTTTATGACCCAAATAAGCGTCGATCAAATTCATTAGCATTGTTAATCCGGCATTATATTGTGTTGCGATCACAATTAAATTCACGCTTATTAAAGAAATAAGAGATAACCTCGGGAGCGGTTCATAAGAATCATAAATTTGAACCCACGATAAATCAACGTCCAAACGAGGTAGAAAAATTGACGCACACCAATTTCTTCGGTTGACCCCTTCATCTGATTAGTCGATTTCGAAAAAAAGCCACACCGAATCCCGTACAAGTTTCCTCTGATAAAATCTGCGAAATAAAAATCTCCATTCGCCAAGGAGAAAGAAATTTTTGCGATACTTTGATCACATTCATATACGTTTCCTTAAACATTGATCTTTTTCAAGTTTCTTTTTTTTTATTTTATTTTTTTTATTTTTTCGTTGTCCGTTTTTTTTCTGCAGCAAAGTCGCGTACGATTTGTAAGTGCACTTGGCTTGTTCTTTGACCGAGAGCATTTTGTGAGTCAAAGCGATCGAGGCCAAAGAGGGAATCAAAGTTTTTTCAGGCGCGCGCGCATCTATGAAACATTTCTATCCATTAACGATACGTGCACCACCTCGCTGCTTTACGATGAAAGAATCTCTCGAATGCTAACGAGAAAACAACTTTATTGCCCGCAGGCCAAACTTGCTCCATTATCAAAACACGCCGGAATAACGGCGTCTACGCAGTGCAGACTGATGCACACGCCCTCGGGATTCTGTGAACCACGGTAAATAGATCGAAGCGGTCATTATGCGCAGTAGATTGTGCCTGCATAATACAACCATACTATAATAACAAGGTGTTAACATTAAGATAACGCAAACGTGCCGTCAAATAATAAGAATCCTTTTTACGTCAAATTATACGCGCTAACGATCCCGGCATATCAATTAAAATTCATACTAGACGAACGTTCATTGCAATTCGTAATCTTTACGTCAAGTAAATAATTAATTTATTAAGTTAAACAAAAGTTTGTATTTATTAAATGAAATGAAAATTAATAATACTTGCGTAACATAAATTAATGCTCGACAAAATGTTACAACAAAAGCTTTTATCTTATGTCTAAGTAAATTATATAAAAAATGTATACAGAAATATGGTATTAATATTCCATGATTATAAATAAATAGCTTTAACAAAAGGTCATACACTAATCGTGTTTTTATGTATACCACGTACATGGTAATTTCGTCAAGCAAATCTTTTTCTTTATTCATAAAAGAAAGTAGAGTGGATTTTTGTATGCAAAAGTCCCATGTAAAATGGTTACCTGCAACACTGAAAAAATTACAAAATTAAAAAAGCATGCTTGGACATAAAACAGGATTCGTTAAATCTGTTTTCTGTTACCCAATATAAAAATAATGTTATGGTGTTCATAACAGCCGCTCCCATGAAACATTGTTTAGCATTTTATTTTCTTTTTTCTCTCCTTTTTCAGAGACATTGATTGACACCAGTGAAATCATTTGAAGATCAAAATTCAAACGAGATTTTATATTGGTTGAAATCTAAAAACCCTTTGATCGTTCACTTCATTTTCAACTGGAATTTGATTTTTATTTTCCGAGTAATGCAAGGCAACCATTTTGTTTACGAATATTTTGGCACTACTTTTATCGTACATTCAGATTGTTAATAAAACAAAGCAGCATGTTGATTTGCATTTCAAAATTGAAAATCGATTGATAAAAAATAAAAAAATCAATCAACTGCAAAATGATGCATGTCGTTTATATAGTTACGTATGGAAGGAAATAATGTGAAAAAATAGACTGTTGGTAACAATGAGAAGAGCATTGGTCAACTGAGCTATCGAGAAATACTGATGTGTATTGGGTATAGATTTCAAAGGGGTCGATTTATTGGATTTCGGGCGAAGCGAAATTAGTTGACACCCATTCGTCTTTGTGCATGTTAATGAACTAAATAAAGATACAGTACACAATTAATTAAAGAACAATGAGATTGTGAAAAACGGGGCTCATTCACAATTCGGGGAACGAAGTGGAGTTCCCGTGATACGCTGGTAAATGTGTTTGAGATAAGGGTAGGCCTGAAGGGACAATGTTTTCGGTGCTGTTTTATTTTTGACGCAGATCAAATGGGCGATTATAAAGTCCTGGTATGTCAGTTGGACTTTATTACCGTATTAACACAAATTTCTTTGATGTAACAAAATTGTACTTTATTCACGCGTCGATAAAATTAATTGAGTTTGTTGAATGATGCTCGAGAGCCATTTCAAAAGTTGATTGGACAAAATTACAGTAGAACTAGATTAAAAACAGAGAAACGTAAAATGAAAAACTAGAAATGTTCAAAAATTCGACATAAACGTTCGAATCACGTTTTGATTTTTGGATCGAAAATATTTGGACATTATTTATAGGATTTTAATGCTTTTAACACTTGTTCACATAAATCCGAGACCCCAATTCAAGCTAAACAACGGAATTGTCTCGGCAGAAAGAGTGATCCCAACTAAACCGAAAACACGTTTCTTTTAACATAAATCTTGTCGAAAACGAGACGCCTTCGATCCGCCAATTCACTATAATTCAAAGACATCATCCTTATTACAACCTTTCACTCGATAGACCACATTCCTCTTCGGTATCGAAATTTATAGACGTAGAAGTGCGAGCGTGGTCGGCGGACAAAAAAATTCGCCCGGATCTCGTTTTGAACAAACACAATCCCATTCATAAATAACGAGCGATTCCAAATTTTCGTCGGAAGCTTATAATTTTTCACTTACTGTTTACGCGACTACACCCGTCATTTTTCGTGCCGAGGGGCTAATTTAATAACGTTGCGCCTGGGCCAAATTAAGGGCTGTCTGCTCACAACCGTCACCCAAGAAAGCTCCGCGGAAATAAACCGGTTTCTCGTTTTTGCTCTCGATCGCCTGTTGTGTGACAAATTGGTACTTACTGCAGCCAAAAATAATGATTATAAAACAGACCATTTAATTGTCAGAAATTCGTGAAATGTGTAATCTCGAGAACTAAAATTTCAAATAAAAACTAAGCTTTTTTGCTACAAAATAAAAATGAGAGATTGTCGTGATTCTCGAGTTTTGTGAAATTTAAAAGTAGATTGTTTGCTTTTCTTTTCGATAGTAAAGATTGTCAAAGAATGTTCATCATCGTGTAATTTTCACCAGTGAATGATGCGACGTTCGGGCTTGTCTACCCTTTTATTCAACATTAATGTCCGTCTGGTGTAAATACCCTATTAAAGGAACAACGATTAATCTCACCGCGTAATGAGAAACTTAGCGAACCACGACGAAAACAGCGCGCTGTATTTAGCAGGCTTTAATTCTAATGTAGATTATTCGCGCTTCACTTTTTACCTATTAATTTTCTTTATTAGCGCTGTCCCCGTCTCGTTTATAAGTCATCGCGCAGCAAGTGCGTTTGAATTGTCCCCCGCGGCATGCAAAACAATGTCACGTCGGAAATGACTCGATTTAAAGTGAACGCTTTCGGGATGCGCGGCGTATTTAATTAGCTTTTCTGTGCATCGAGTTGAGGGGAACATTTTTTTTTCTTCCTCTTATATTTTCCTTTTATTTATTTCCAAGTGAAAATAAGTGTTTCGCCTTCTTATTTCAATGTCCAACACTTTCTTTCTTTTTTTTTTTTCTTTTGGAGAGACGAAACTTTTTGACAAAAGTCTTTTGAAAACTTTTACAGAACGTGGCGCGTGTTAATTTCGCAAAATAATTTGCAGCAGTGTTTGCATTTTGTTGACGACGATGGTGTATCAAGGTACAACTCTCCTATAACCCAGTACAATGCAATTCCGTTATCATCCGAAGCGCGAAGTCGTGTCCCGGGCAGCGAGTTTGCGTGAAAATTTGACCTCGTTTGCAGACAGATGCGAAACATTTTATCTTCTTTTGCGCATACCTTTAATACGGTACCAACCGCGAGACAAACACGCCCAATTTATTCTCAAACTTTAATAACACTGCTTTTAAAATACCACCGGTTAAATGTATCCTATACCTATACCTAAAAATAATATTACACCTGCTTTGAAATTCAAAACCACAGAGCAAATTTGAACTCTCGTCTAACCTATTTAGTCAAATCACGAATTTCCATTCGTAATTTGGAAATTAATTTTTGATAATTCTTTTGTCTCTCATAAGTCAAACTTTTCAAGCCCAGGGTTTGTTCAAAAAAATTCTTCAACTTCTCGGTCTTGATACTTTTTCAAATTTTAATTAATCGCGCTTAAAATTCGAAGCCCAGTTTGAGTATGGTTTTCCTTAAAACGACGATTACGATTCACAGCTGGTGTGAAAAAGAGTCGTTCGAAAAAATGCGTAATGTATGCCGCGCGACGAGGGCGCTACCTTTTTGCCATCTTTTTAGTCGTGCCGTCACGAATCGGGGCATTAAAATTCAGAACAACATTGTCGTCTAGCACGTGGAGCTCCTCATGTAATGTCAACGTGCGCACGGCAAAAAGTGCAACAGATGTGCTCGGCTGGATTTTATCGAGGCGCGGTCATCTCGCAAGAAACGGTCCAGGGACTTGGCGACGAAAAATTTGCGCCGTCCAAACGTAACGAGTTAATTCAGATAAAATGCCGGCGTTGTAACGCGGAGCTCGCCCAGATACACAAACAAACGTGAATATAATTGTTTGAACCTTGCGAATTTTCCGCGTCAAAAATCGTGAAGTAAGCCGCGGCAGCCCAGTGTATTTTGTAATAAATACTTCATTTGCACGTTCGCATGAAACATAATTTGCATTAACATTTTAGCCAAAGTCCGCCTGGCGCTAAGGGAGTTTGCACTTTTGTGTACTCTTTTTGCGCACCTTGCAAAGACATAACGGTAATTAATTCCATTCGTACGACATTGACATTAATTTTTAATTCACCCCGAGAGCTCTCTTTCTGCTAGACGTAATAACAGCTCCTTTGAAGCGAGACCACCGTCGACCGCGTGTAAACCAAACGCAGTTGATACAACGACAGTGTAAACATATGCACAACGAACTTTCGAGTTGTTATTAAAAGTCAAAAGAACGAAACAAAAGGAACCACCTTCGGCCAGAGCCGATTTAACGTCTTTCAATATGGCGACCCGTTCATCACTACGGTGATGAATTGATTCGAAATTGTTTAATTGGAGGAAATTATCGAATCAACAATTAGCGAAATTGAGAGAGCTTGATTAGTTCCAAGAGGAACGATTTATGCAAAGCGGCCAACTCGATATAGTAATCAGCAAACGACCTGGACTGAAACAGAATTTTTCTTTTTCATCCTCCCTTTCGCTTTTTCTTCTCTGGCGCGCGGGTATATGTGTGCGCGTTTTTTCATTTTTCTCGCGTGTCGTATTAAAAGAGCTGAGCGTTTACTTTCGCGTGACTTTGCACACTGCTTTTGTGACGTCCCTCTGATGGAATAACCAACGCGAAGAAAAAAAAAAGGGACCCGGATACAGTTGAACGAGCATTCGCATAAATGCTCGGATATGATACGCGGTCGTGATGCGCGAACGTGCATTGTTCATTAAAATCTTCATTAGTTCGGCAAAAACAGCCGGATTAAATTTATCCCGTTTTCTCTCACGTTATGGTCTGCTATTTTGTTTTCCGTCCTTCTGACTTGTTCACAAATTATACTTGCAGAAAAATTCCTTAAATTTTGCATCCCTCGAATTCACATAGACGTACATATTTTGAGAGTCTTTTCAACTTAAGTCAGGCGTTTGAACGTTATTTAAGGATTTTTTGCCCTAACGTTCTCGAGTATTTCTGTGTGGAAGTTTATAAAAAAATCGAGTTTCTTTTGAATAAACAAGAGAACCCGAAAAAAGCACAATTCCATTGTTCTTGGAAAGTCGCTTAAACTCGTTTCAAGGGTCACGCCTTTTCATAGATCAGCGCCTTAAAAAAACTGTCAGAGGAACGAGGTCAAAGAAAAAATCCAGAAGCTGTGCTTTAAAAATTAGAGCACCTTGTGTGTGTAATATACGAGCCACGTTTCGTGTCAAAAGATGTTTATTTCGCACAACGCGTTGTGAAACTTCCGCGCTGTCTCTTTTTGCCCTTCCCATTTCACTGTCCCGGTCGATTCGCCAATTCGTTTTCCACACTTTGTATTGCAAATGTACTTTACGGATCAAAGGGAAACTCGACTACGTAATTGTTATTTTAATACAATCATTTCGACGTGTTCCATCCCGAAGCGCTCTCCATTTGAAGATATAATTCTTTTATTTACGAGGCCGGATAATTCCTGGTTTTGAATATTAATTTGTATTTATGTTTCAATTTATGATTACATTTTTGTACCAGATAGATTTTATTTTCGTTCATGATTTACGCCGATTAATTGGGGGGTTGCGTTGCCTTACATTTGCGCTCTATCATTGACACAAGGTGAATCAAAGATATACCCAAAATTTGTCAAAAAATGATTTACTCTCGCAGTATATTAAGTCGCTATCATTTGCAACCTCGCTATAATACTTAAAATGTCAATAACCCGGACATTAATCTTTCCTCGAACTCACGTAATTTTGCTTTCGCACATGCAAATAAAATGTTCTTGGAATAACTTCATAATAGTTATTAATTGAATCGAATTATTTTAAACGCATTCAGAATAAGATGTCATTAAAACATTTTTTATATGGCGAAGAATTTACACTTTGTGAGATAATTTGATGATAACATATTTTTCGTGTTGAATATTATAACTTGTTTTTTTATTCTGGTTTTTTAATGATACAAAATCAATAACCAAAATTTTTATAGTTAATAAGTTGAACGCGAAAGAATAACGCAACTGGATAATAAGCGAAAAAAAGACAATAGAAGGGCAAAAGGAGCAGCGAACGAATTGAGAAAACAAACGATAGTTGAATGAAGGACCAGTCCTCGGGGTTCGCTCGCCCGAGTGGCTCACGGTTATGGGAGGCGCTTTCTTTCACTCTTTTATTTCTTTAGCCTCGGGATCGTTCGCTTCTCCACGTCCTTCGTCTTCACTTTATTCTCTTTAGCCGCGGACTGTCCCTTCACAGCCTGAAATCAAGACTCGTTCTTTTTTCAATCATTATAACACTGTACGTCGCGCCAGTTCTTCAACTGGTCAAATCCAATTATTCCCACATCCTCTTATTTGAGCCACTGCTCAAACTTGTGGGTATAAAAAACTCAGACGAAAGGCCAAACAGAAACGTTAAATCTACACGATACATTTAGAATAAGAACACTCAATTTCAACCAAAATTACACTCGTTCCTCAAGAAAAACGAGGACATGTTCGATAACTTCGAAAAAGCATAACGAATAACGTTTTAAAAAATCAATACGTTATTCCGAGATCTCATTTATTTATGAAGAGTCATCTAAACTGAACTAAACTAAGATTTGAAATCGATGACCTAAATTGAGATCAACTTAGGGGTGATCCTCGAGCAAAAATAATGTCCGGAAAAAAATGTTACATTTAATCATAATCTAGAAATCAAATGGAAATGGAGGACACAGTTTGCTGGGGATTTTTTTTTTTTTTTCGTTCCACTCCATTTGACCCGTGCATTTGCATATTAATTGCTCTCGTTCCACCTTTTCGAACAATTCTAATCCACAATCGACGGCAGATTTCGAACCGGGCTTCACCCCGCAAAAGCACATTGACCTAATTGTTCCGCTGACCCACTAATTTGTTTCATACATTCGCCGCTTGATCCGTCTCCTCTAATTCCAGCGAGTTTCATTGTTCCCGCTGTTCCACCGCGCCCCAAACCCGCTATCCCTTTCGTCCAATATCCTCCGCTCAATTTTCCGTCAATCTCCCGGCCAACTCACTCTTTTTTCCAATCATTTTCTAACGTCGGAGCAAAATTTCAACGCCGGCTCGTCCGTCAGCATTTGAGAAAACAAAATCTGTCAGTCGTCGGGGCAAATTTAATTAGCACCTTCAATTTCACGCGAAAGAAATACTCGCCTACTTATTGCCGAGCAAAATTATTTCCGCCAGCGATCAAACGATGAACTGGGCAAGAGGGCGCGGTGGAGGGGGGAGAGGAGGCCGAGCGACGAAATAAAAGTTGACTTTGTGTGCCCAAGGGAAAAAACAAAAAGAGCTAATTAACCTAATTGAAAGAATATATAGTTTTCGGCGTTGGCCGCGCATCGACTTAGCTTGTTATGCGTTTGCTTTGCGACACTTGGCACGGGTGACGAAATTTCAATGGATCCGGCGCTCTAATGCAAGTACTCTGCTCTTGATGTAATGTAATGTCCTGACACATTAAAGGTCGACACCAAGTGAAAAACTACTCTTTGGCAGTACTTGGAGAAAAGTAACCGACGATAAATCCTTGTGACACATTATGCACGGCGTATCGTAACTAGCGGCACGTTTACCGTCCTCAGAATGTACGAGATTACATAGAAATATCTGATGAATTAGCGTCGACCCATTCCGACCATTTTCATTGCTTAACTAATACGTTATTCATGAATTCAGATAAAAAATATGATCCACTTGATGGTGTGCTTGACGGACATGATAAATCATTATTAATTAACAACAACTTATCAGTTTACCGACACGGTTTATATTATATCTTTTATAGTTTGTGTATATCAATCAAATTGACGGTGTACCTCTAGAATTTCTAAAAACCTTGTTTGAACCTTGATCGTTCGGAACGGCGAATTTTTGTGCACTAATTGAAAACAAATTTCAGAAACTTTTGCCAATAAAAGGTGGAAAAGGCTAATTACATGAATTCGCGGAGAATTCAAAACTTCATGTTTATCATTCAGCGGGAGTTGAGACTCTTTTTGTTCGTTTACATTCGTTTTGTTAGAATCTTAATAGTAATGGCTTTAAAGGGGTTTCTATTAGGTATTTTCCGAATCGCTGACGAACAATCAAGTAAGTATGATTCGTTACAGACCGAAGCGTCTGTTCAAACTGGATTTTACCTCAGTTTTGATTAAGCTATTCACAAAATGTCTGGCATAATTAAAGCGGCAGTTCCATCATCCACATTATATATTTTATCGCAAGTGGAAATAAATTTAACACATTTTCCATTCAACAATAGAACTTGAGAGGTTCGATGGACATGAAAATTTTTAACGCTCTTTAGATCATTTTTTTTAGAGTCGATTGGGAATTTTGCAACAACAGCCATAAGTAATCAACGCGCGTTGCAAAGTAGTAAAAAAAACGTCTTCGCGCTTGTAAATAAAATAGTGGCCAACTAAGTTTGACCCTAAATCATGAGTACTAAATAAAACTTTGCGAATGGGCTTTTTACGACAAATGTCGTAAACAGTAGGGAGTCTAAAATGCTGTAAACAGAAGTTTGAACTGCAGTCACGAGATAGGAACTGCGTTATCATTTTCGTCGCGCTCGATCGATCCAACTGACGAGATAAATCAAATCGCAGATGCGTTATCAGCGAGCCCGCTCTTAATTCCGCCTGGGTGGTGCTTGTTATTTTTTCCGGTCGCTTTCACACTGGTGAAACAACAACGATGCAAAGCGAGATGAGCGAGACTAAACAACACAAGATGTTATTTCAAGTTGACTCACAAAGTGCATCCCTTTTTCTTTTGTTGTGAAAATAAGCTGCCACGAAATAATCAAAGGAAAAGAAAAGTCATATGAGAATTTAATCGATAACGAAATGTTTTGTATTTAAATAGACACGTCTCATCAATTCATTTTGTTTTATCGTCAAACTGTTTTCGGTTTATTTTTGTTTCCAACTACACCACGTAGGTATTTTATATTCCGTACGAAGACTCATGTTCAGTGAAGTGATAAAAGTCGATGAAAAAGATGACAATTCGGCTGCGTGTAGACACGGATTATGATATCTGCCTGGTGATTATTTATCGCTGGTGCATCTTTGCGTAGGGGCAAAGTGCGAGTCGACGCCGAGCCATTTATCATGAAAGAATGGAGCGAATTGACGATTTCCAGTCGGGGTTGGCCGTCCTTTCACCAGCCAAATTGATTTTATGTGCTGTGTGGACAGTCACGCGCGATTACTCCTATGATAAAAGGAAATCTGCAGTGGAGACTGAGATGTTGGAACAACACACTTCGGTGTGTGGACTTACGTGGACTCTACGGAAACAAACGAAAGCAGTTACCAGTCCTGGCAATGGTTCAAGTAGAAAATGAAGAGAGCATCGACCGTATGAGCATGAACCGGCTGTATTTCTAAGAACTCGCCCCGAAGACTATCAATCTTCAGCTGAATATATATTTTGAATGATACTTCCAATCGCCCTGAAAGCTTTGACAATTTTTACACAGCTTTCAAAATGGCTTAATTCGTTCGAGCAAGGCTAATGAAATTATGAAATCCAGCCTATCTATCAAAGTGAACATCGCGGTTAACAATATATTGTTCTTCGTTTGAGCATAAATAATCCAGTTAAAATACATTAAAATATAACATAAACAACAACGAACAATAACAGCTGGTAAGAGCCGAACAATCCTGAGAGGATTCAAACCCCGATCCTCTTGAAAATTGTTAAGTATATTACATTACGTTAAAATATCCGTTATATGCGCATCAAACGCATATAGTTCCTACAACATTCGAGTCCTAATAAATTCAATATTCAATTTTTATTTACAGTGATGATGCGGTATCTATTAACTTTGATTATTCAACACTATAATCTAATAATGTCAACATACGTGAATTGGTTCTCTTTGATCTACTCACAGGTAAACTGTTTAGTGCATTATTGTTTTCAAAGATTGGAAATTTATATTAATTTGCTCAACAATTTATCAGGCGTCCCGTTAGTTACAAAAAATATAATATCGCTGATCAAAGTTTGATTTCAATTTATTTTTAATCAATTTGAATTAAATTCCAATTAAAATAATTAAAAACAATTCAATTTCTATTGAATATATCAAACTGTAGGTTAATATGACTATTTCATTTGTTGCATTCGTTGCTATTTCAGTATTTCAAGTTGTGTCGAAATTGAAATCAAAAAGTCATTTTCGTCACAGTTGTTTGTCAAAGCTTGAACATTTTGTCACAAATGTTTCAGTGAAAATAATCAGGATTAAGAAAACTAGAGACTAATTGGATTGAAGAATTTCACGCGGGATTTCAAGAGGGCATTTAAAGGATCAAGGTGTTTAATTAAAAAGCATCAAACACTTTGGCGTATTAGCATCAATACGATTAAGGTCAATTAGGTGCGATTGTTGGGACTCAGACGTTTGGCAAAGATGGCAAAGGAAACGTCTCATCAAGCAACTGGAGATGACGAGAAGTAGGAGGTTTGCAATTCTGATGACCAAGCTGTGACGGCCAGAACCGGAAGTATACCGACTGATTCCGTCATCACGTGGCTCCTTTGAAGATCGAGCTTGACTAGGCAAAGCCTTGTCTCTAATTTGCTTGATCAGGCCTTAATTTCCACATCAAACTCCGATAACCAAATATATCATTATTACGCTGAATCATTACGCCCGGACGGTCACGAAAAGTCATCCCAAGCTCAGATTCAATCTGCGAGAAGTTGATTGTCAAATTCAAAAACCAGTAGCTCTTACCGGCAAAATGAGTTTAGTTTAAGTTGGTTGGCGAATGGAACTATCTCTTGAAAGTGCATGTGGTGAAGATTATTCCAGCAGGGAAGGGTTGGTTTCGTGCAATAAGTTCAGCGATGTCCGAGATCCCTCGGGATCGGATCTTTGAATGTCATGTAATAAGCTACAATGAGAATTTCGCACGTGCAATCAATACCAAACACAAGTCATCAAATCAAGGACGGCCTACAATGTCAGGTACTCAAGTCAACATAGGGCAGCTGTCGAACATCACGCCATCATCCAACTATCCGACGCCCAATGACGCTATTTATAAATATACGACGAGCGGATCGATCCCCCACCGAATCCCTCGATTACGTTTCGTGTCAAAGGAATAAAGATCACATGACATTTTTTTCCAGTGATTGTCATTTGTGCAAATACCAGATTATTTTTTTATTCATCACTTGCGCGAATCATAATCGATTATTGACGCGAATTTACGTGTATTATGAGCACAAATAAATAATTTGCGCTAGTGAAATACATTAGAGCGAAATTTAAAGGCTGTAACATCCTTGTTCCTTTCTCGTTATATTTCTGAACAAATTTCATATAATTACTTTGTTGATTTGTAATCGTACAAATAATACAGAAATTTAGAAGCGTGCTGCAATTTTGCCAAATACATATTTTTATTCGAAAACTGTTTCAAATAAAATATTTTTGCAATATCAATAATTAACATTTTTGCGAATTTTACACTTTGTCCAATTTTCGTTCAAATAATTTGTTATTAGAACATCGACTATTTGTGAAAAAACAATTTTATTGAGCATGTTTGAACGATAATTCTGATTATAACATTATTATTTGTAAACAATCAATTTTGTCAGTTATGTAATAATTTTTAATTAAATGGTGAATGTTCATTATTGTTATGCGAGATTAAAGGTACTGAGTAATGAGTTATACTTATGAAATTACCAAAATAAACTATAGTAATAACAAAATACTAATAAATATTAGTTAATGCATCGAAAAGGTTCGCTGAAATTCACTTTTGTAGCTTGTAGCTTAATTAATTTGATATTGTGTGATATAATTTTTGATTTTAAAATAATCAAAAGTCTTGCTGAATTTCGTATAAAATAGAAAAGAAAGACCACGTCATTTAATTTCAATGATAATTCATAAAAATATATTATTTTACAAGTTTTGCTCAAATGATGTTTTTTTGTATTCGCGCAAATAATGAATTTCCAATTACTCAACTCATGAGTTTTCATTCGTGCAAGTGATGTCTCCAAAAGATGCCTGTTAGCGCAATTGATATACAGACTTTTTTCTTAAATCAAATCAAATATCATAATTCCAAAAATTGTTTCAGAGAAGCACCTCAGAAAATTTTCCGTGTACTTTTTTTTTTTATTAAATTATTTTAATTTAAAAATAGTTTGCGCAAAATGTATTTTAGATCAGTGCACTCATTAATAAAGAAAAGAGAAGAGCTTTAGAAACTTGGAACAGTGTACTCCGTTGAGAACGCGCAATCATATTAAGTGTACTGGTATCAACGATATATCAGGAATTACAACATAAATCACCAACTTGGCCTGCCCTGTTGTCTGGTGTCAGGTTTAAACGCTGCCAAGTTTCGCGATGTTTATATTAATAAGCTTATGTAACGCGAGACAACATTTCAAATTCATCGCGTCAGATTGTAAATCAGGGATAAGAAACGTCTTCATCATCAACAAGCTGTTTCACATAATCAATAATCATCATCAACACAAGTTTGCAATTCCAAACCATTGCAGAAACTTAAGATGAAAAATGGCCAAGCGCCCCCGAACAACAAGACAACATTCTGCTTTTGTAATGAAGTCGATGCTACTAACTAATTAACCTGACACAACATTTCCTGTTCTAAATTAGCAATGCAGTCGGAACCGGAGTTGGCTCCTGGGGAAGCAACTTTACACCTGTTGTTACGAAATCTCTTATTAACTTGCGGTCGCACATATATTTCGCTACAAATTAGTTGCAAATTGCGAAACTTGTGTCGCACGTTTTTCGACTGTTTGCCGAACAAAAGATTCCTGCCAGCTAATTCTGCCGCTGATACGAAATTTCATCTTTTATTCATACCTCAAAGTCGGTGATTAAAATTCACGTGAGCCTGGTATAACGCACAAATGAACGTCTCAATGCATCTCTCCGTTCGGATTTCAGCGCGTTCCATCAATCAAACCGTGCGATTCATAAAGCCGCGTGTATCACTTATGCCGTTTCATTTCGCCGTACTAATGGCAAGCGAAGGGAAAACAATTTTTTTGAATGTCGCGCCGTCATGTTAATTAAACAAAATGTTATTATGCTAGTTATACCGAGGGCAGGAGAAGAAAAACGAAGTGGCGAGGGGGATTGCATTAAAAGTATACTGTCGAGCAGTATTCTCTCAAGTATTTAGTGTTGATGAAAGCTCCGTGAGAAAGATAAAACCGTCGGATAAATAGGGTTTAATCTCCGAAGCTAAAGGGGCATTATAATTTCAACTTTAATAAATACTTGATGTATTTTAGTACTTATTATGAACTACTTGCTACTCGCAAACGATTCGAGAGGAAATGCAGTTTGCGCGTTAGTCTCTAATGAGAGCCGCCGTTTTACGGTCATGATGAAGAGCTGTTTATTTTTCATGACCCACATCATTTTGTCATGTATCTCCGGCGCAATCACGGCGGTCCACAAAAACCAACCCATCTGCCAAATTTCGTCCCGTCAAGATATTACACATGATAAAAATGCAACTCCTCGCAGCCGATGGTTTTGTTCAATGAAAATTCGAATTACCCTTGGCGAAACTTCCAAGGCACTGCCGAAACAATTGCATCAATCATGCATAAAACCATGCGCCAGCCGCAAAAACACCCTCACCCCCCACCAGTTCCAATTAAACTTGAACACTTTGCTGCGGGACCTAATTTTGTTCGGGCAAACAATTACAAACGCCTGCGAGGTGGAAATCCAATAAACTGCCATTTTTTGTTTCCTCTCTTTCTTCGTCTCGCTCAGTTTCTTGTACCTCACTCCCACCCATACGAAATTGTCCCTCGGACATTTTCATGATCGCTGGCAAAAGTTCACGGGGGAGCTGCATTACTAATGGCCTCAATACGTCACCCGGTTACCTTTTTTTCGGGGGCGATTTCTTGCTACGGAATACTTCTATTGAATACGGAAGTTCCTGTTTCCGGGAGGACAGTAAGACGGTATCCGGAGCGTGGGGACGAGCGCGGTTTGCGTTTGAAGACAATAACGGCACGGAAGCTATGTGTTCCGGCAACTCGATTCGCTCGGACGAGATTTTCCATTGTTTCACCAATTTTCGACATTTACGGGCATACCGGCTGCAGTCGCGAAAATTGGTAGCAGGTGCTTTATCGGCGGTGTACCTATACGCCCGAAACCGCCACGACATTCTCCGGGCATGGAATTTAACAACACCAAGGTGTATTCGTGGATGCCAGGTCGAATTACATGCGCACTGTATCAAGCATTAACAAAACGTTGGTGCATGTGTCTGTCTTTGAAAGTCAGTCGTGGAGAACCTAACAGTTCTCCGAGTAGAGAACAGATATATATTTATCTATATAGTAGTTTACCAACGTTAGATAAACATAAGCTTGGGCAACAAGCAGAACTACTTATTTGTTGTCCTGCTGAAACTCAAACTTTGCCTCCTATCGTTGCCAACTAATTCAGGTGTTAACAGAAGGGAAAAAATGTTACGTTAATTAACGTCTAGTTAATTCTTTGACTTTCGTATAGGAAAAATGTGTATTTTGTTTTTTTGTTTCATTGTTTGAGTCTTATAGTAAAGATTGATTTTTCTCGACAGCTCATGGATATGCAGATAAAATTACCGGATGCCAAGATGAGAGATTGTTCGGGATTTAAATTGAGTGACTGCACATTCCAATGATGGATCAACAAGCCAAACCTATACGAAAGATAAACACACATCTGAAAATATAACAGGAAAAGTTGGAGCCGCAGCGACGTCTTGAATCCAAGCCACTGTGTTGGGCTCGGTTGTTCGCATCTCGCACCCGAAGTCTTGTATATACTCAAACTTTTGAGAAATTAGTTCATCCCTCGAACAAACTTTAAATCCGATGTGATCGAGAATAGACGCCAAATCGACTCAAGACAAATCCAGTGACTGACTATCCATTTGGAAAAGGATCCAATCGTCTCACACCATCTTTTGGAAATCAACGGATGAAGCACCTCAAAGGTACGATTTTTGTTTTCATATAAAAATTATAGTTGCTCGCCCCCTTATCTCTTTTGATCAATAACGTTAACGAAAATTCTGCGAATTGATTTAATTTCAATTAAATAAACTTACTCCTCGAACTTCGCAGGACGTTTGGCGAATGTAGAACGCGAGCAGCAGATGATTAATAATAACAATTTTCAGACTGAGGAGCAGTGGAAGTGAACAGTCGAGCCGAGGCAGTGTAGCATTTAGCGATCCAGTGTTTTGGTTCAAAGCTTTCGGCAGGGCAACATTCGACCGCTGACAGCACATTTAATCCAAAGCTGCTGGCTCATTATAACGCGGCATAGGCGATCTATTATGTGCGCACGTAAACGTCCCGACGATTTTGCGAGATACTGCTATAACGAGTCCCGTTGCTTGGCTTACATCACGCCTCCAAAAGGGAGGACTACGTCTGTTACACGCGGCAGCGCGCAGCCCGCATCGAGGATTAGAGACGCTGCAGCCCCGAATGACAGGATTCAGCTTCCTACGTAATTATACGAAAACACATTTATCGCTTAATTGTATTTAATTATTCCGTATCGCTGCCTTCGGTTGAACACGCCCCGCACTCTCGTACGCGACTGGCTCTTTATCCGTCCTCGGTTAATTATGAATAATCACGTATTACGATTAGTTTTCGCAGCATTTTAACACTCTCGTTGATGCGACGAGTGCAATTGAAAACGCTAATCATCCGGAGTTTATCCCATCGCTTATTTAGATCCTTGTCATCAAAATTGCAATCGAGTTCTCACGATCTTGATCAATGTTGTATCTCAGAGGAAGTTGTTGATATTTGTTTCAACAGATTAAACCCCATCGGATCGGCACAACTGATTCTCAAGTTTAGATTAAAGAAAAATAATTCATAGGCAATAAGGAGCCTGTGTGTCTTGTCTGAATTTTTTAAACCGGCGCTGTAAACCTTACATCGAGGAATTATTAATTTCACCCGCAGTCTCAAAAGACACTTGAATATTTGAGATCGGACTCTCCCTTTAATTTGAGAGGCAACAAATAGGGAATTAGGGAAATCGGTTTACCGACTTCGGCGTCGTTTTCTTATACGTTTACATGCGTGCTGCGCATCAAAAATTGAACTCACAGATTTGCACAAATTGGGCATAAACTTCGGTTACCGAGAGGGTATTGAAATCTGCATTCCTTCTAAATACTCATTAAACCGATTATGCATAATGAACAGAACTACTCATTACTAACAATCAACTCAGGCTTTAATATGCTTTTGTCGAACTCGCATGTGGTGTCCATCGATACTCATAACAACTATTTCGCCGAGGCGTTGCTACAATCCATGATAAATAAAAACCTGGTCGGATAATAATTTTTGCGCTTTCCATACTTGTGCACCAATTGGTTAGCACTGCTTTTGATGGAGTGTAATGACATGCATTGTCTCTTCAAACGAAATCCTCTGATTCGCGTTTGTCATATCAATTCTTTTCGTTGCATTTGCTTTTTTGATTAATTTTCGTTTCGACAAAAACTCCGAATCAACGAACATTCCAATATGAACCGGCAGCATAACAGCCACGTTAGATTTCACACTGGATTTGCAATTTGAAATCATTGACAAAATGAGCGATTCAGATGGCAAAAGCACAATTCTTTTTTCGGGGGAGAGCTACGAAGCTGCAAATCAGCTTTGTAATTAATTGAAACCATAATTTGTGAAGCCAACCTGTTATGAATTAATTACACCCGAGTCATTGTGAAAATGTAAATGACTTAAAATTAATGGCCAATTAAGTCCGCAATATGTAAATGCCCAGCAGTCGTTGATCGCTGCGACTTGTAATGCATGCCGATATTGTCATTCATGATCTATTTATTGGCCTAATAACATGCGATAATACGCGGACTGACAACTGATTTGCTCGACTCTGCTCATGATTTATCCCACTACCAAAAATAATTCGGTTAAAATGTGATTTCATATTATAAAGTACCTGTGAACATTTATTTCAAAGAGTCAATAAAGAATAACATATAGGTCGTTATAAAAATTGGAAATGTTAAAACAAATTAATTACTTTCCAAGGTCTTTAATAAACATATTGCTGTTGAATTTCCTCTTCATTTTTACTTTATTGAAAAAGGTTTCGAATTAAATTTTTTGTATCAAGCTATTACATGATTACTTCAAAATGAATTATATTTTTCCATGAATGTTTGTTTTTTTTAATAGAATAAAGTTAATGCCCCAAGTCAGATCAAAAATTCGTGTAATTAGTGAGAAAGGAAATTAAAATGTGGAGCATAAAAAAATTTTGTTGATTATACGATGAATAACGATGAAATGGAAAGTTCAATTTCAACAACTCGGCAACAACTTTAAGAAATAGTGTCCTTCATTTATATGCAAATTTAAATTTGGACTCGGAGAATAGCAGTGAAAGAAAAGTCCATCAAAGTATATTGTAAAAACGAATCATTCTTAATGTATACCTTGGTCGCCATGTATTTCGCTCATCCGTTTTGTGTTGACGCACACCATCGTCGTTCATATCCTTGCTTTGCATTCAAAGTCACGACTCTGATTATCTTAGTGGAAAATACAAGTAAACTTGAGCATACATCTTCAATATATCTTGGATCCTTGTCATCTTATTTTCCACAACAAGAAAGGCTGCGAATTTTGCGCCGCCACAAAGACAAATTTTAATGACGTTGATTATTCCGAACTATTCAATTTTGCCATGCACCATATTCGCGCGTACCCTTTCGCACAGACTGCGCTCAGCGAGACATTTTTATGCAGCAACAAAAGACAACTGAAAATTATTGTTTCAACGCTCAAACGATAAATTAATTTCGCGAGAATCACCTCTTTTTTTTAATTCGAAATTACATTTGTTCAGTGACACTTCCAATTCGAGTTCTCTAAATTTTGTTTCACGTTAATCGAATTGTTTGTTCTTATAATTTTGTAACATATCTGTCACAAAATCCAACGCAAAATTCAAAACAAATTTTCAAATTTGAAACTTTTTTCTCCGATCGTCAATTGTGTTTGCCATCCATCGTAATCAGGCAATGTTGATTTACATGACAAGTTAACTGAATATTCAACAAAACTAAATTGAATTGAAAAGCGTCCAAACTGGACGGGCGAAATCGGTATGAAGAATTTGAGGCAATCCGTGTTAGCCGAGTTGGAAACAACTTCTGTCCACTTGATAAATGTTGAGCATCGGAGAACTTTAAGAAGCATTCGTCTCAATTAAAGAAGTTCGTTTTCTGCTTTGTCTCGGCATTTAACCGAACTGAAGTTAAACGTTTCGACGCAACTGGTTGCGCGGTTCTTCGCAGCACAATTATGCTTATGCATTCTCATTTGCGGCGTTAGCTCAGGGCGATTGCAATGTTAATCCATTTTTATTATGTGTCATGGATACCTTGTTTTGCATGGTAATTCATGAAGAAATAACCACAAGTTATAAGAAACTGCCTGAAATGGTAAAAAAAAACATTTTTTAAAACAGAGCTTTTTTGAATTTGTAAATTATAAATTCTTTTTTTCTTAATGAAGAGATTATCACGTACGTGGTAATAAACAAACGGATGAGAAGTGGATATTCTTTAGAAGATAAAAGAAAGATGGTGTGAATAAGCGGTGGGCCTTTTATAGCCGCGAAAATTCGCGTGCTTGTTGGTCTTAAAACTGTTAAGTAACATTTTCCTTGTTTCGTGCTAGTGCTCTCTGACACGAAACACTAAACAGCTTGTGAATGGCACTTGAAAACTTCCATGCACTTCCACGCATCCAGTCGTGGTTTTACTCTGCAACTGGCACATATTCATTACCTCACATTTTCTGGAAACATAACGTTTGCATATTATTTCTAACGTTATAATATTATAAGCGTGACAATCTCATTATATCTATAAAATTTATAACCTAACGTGGTTATATCGCATTATGCATTTTGATGTCACTGTTTCATTTATGAATTCCAACGTTTGGTATGCGAACCAGCTTGATCGCGAGCATTCAATCTTCCTTTTCATTGTCACGCATTTTAAAGCTATTGAAATGCGATCCGCTGTCTCGAATTAACTTCCAAAAATCATTGTTTACAATTTTCACATCAGCGTTCTGAATAAGATTTCATTATTTATAATTCGTTTTATTATACGGTTCATTTTCTATACAATTATACGAGCTCAATAAAGCCCTGATACATGTGGATTTTTAAAAAAGTTCACATATCATTTGTTCGATTTATGACTGTAATGTTGATACGTTTTGCAAAAAACTTCCCTATTAAAAATGTTAATTTGGATCAATTTATGGAAACTCAATTTGATAAAAGGTATATCAATTTCTTTATCTACGTATTTCTCTGGATAAATTGATAAATTGATGTTTTATAAAAATATAATATTTTGTGAAGAAAAACTGAAAACATTTATGTCTGTAATGTTGATACATTGGAAACATTTTGTAAAAATATTTCCCATTCAAAATATTAATATGAATAAATTGATGTTTTATAAAAATATAATATTTTGTGATGGAAAACTAAAAGAATTTTTTCACAATTTTAATATTTTTTATTTCATTTTATTTTTGTTGTTATCTGATTGTAGTTAAATTCCAACGCATGTGTATTTAGTTATTTTTGAGGTTCAAAAATGAAGTAGTATAAAATTAAAGTCAATTTTAAAACATTTAAAAATCAAATATTGATATGATTTTTGCAAAACAAAATTTTACTTTATGAAAATTGTGAAATTGCATTTTTTTCTCTGAAATAATTCCAAATATAATTATTACCCACACAAGAATACTTTTTATGACACTTCAAAGATAACGCAAGATAAATATGCTATAAAAAACTCCAATTTGTTTATTCGTTAAAGCGTTAAACCCGCATGAACAAACAAACATATTTTCATTTTTATATTAGCAAAGACCCATCTATTACACAGCTGAACTGCAAAAAAAAAAAACATTGATTATTCGAGTCTTTCATTCCACAACAAAACGAGCGTTTCACATTACAATGTGAATGAATATAATAAACAGCAATGATCAATTTTTAAAGAGATTTTTTTTCGCTTCTACGTAAATTTAATTAATTAAAAAGCAGAAATATAATATTCGGTACAACAAATATAATAGTTCTACTCTGATCCTTTAAAAAAATTATTCGATATCATCATTTTTTAGCAAACAGTATTAACTAAATATTATTTTAAAGAATTATTAATTATTAAAATATTAAATGAATGTGTACAGGCTTACAATTTAATATCAACAAAAATTGGCTCAAATTTGAAGTTCTAATTGAATTCGATGAAAAAATGCAGTTTGTAACACGGCTAAATATTTTAGGAAGATACAGGTTGGTGTAAGAAGTATACGAAAGAAATTCAATGATTGGATTATCATGAGCAGATGATTTCATAAATATTGAACAACTATTGAAAGGATTCGTGTAGATAATTAACATGTCGAATATCTTTATCGAGCGGAGCTCTTGCTGATTATCTATTCGGTAGCCGTTGTCGAAGGGCTCGTCGGCGTGTAAACGAGCAACTTGGTCGGATGCCTTAACATTTACAAACCAGTCCGGAATAATTTTTGCATAAAGTTTGGAAGTTGGCATGCAGCGAAAACCATTTGCCGAAGTGGATCCGCTTGTTGGTCTGACATTGAACTATTTAGTATAAAATACACATGCTAGCTCTTGCTCGCAATTTTGCATGAGTGCTACACCCTCGAGAGCTCTATATTAGTATCATGCCACGTGCACGCGTTTACGGAAAAATGCTGGATTTATTACAGCGTGGAATAAATACAAGGTTTCATCGGTTCGCACGAATTCCGCAACCTGTGGCTGCACGGCGGACTAATTTTTCAGTTTTAATTCAATTTGAAAATTTGAACTGAAAAATTTCACGAAATTAATTAGATACAAATATTTTGCCGATCGATTTTACAGACCAACGAAAAATAATTGAAACAATACGGGACGCTGATAGAGTCGATTAACTGGCTGAATCGGCGAGAGGCTCTATCGCACACGGGGGTCAAATATTTAAGCAGCGGCGGTGAAATATAAATGCGCCGTTCGCATGCCTAATGCGCAATATATTAATCAGGCAGAGAGATATGTTTGACACTGGTCGACAATGCGTGTCGCGAGTAATCTACCAATCATCAGCGCATTAACTGAATCACGGCGAAATCGTCAGTGCGGGTAGGGGGCACGAGCCTTGCGATTGAGAGTAGCGATTTAATGCCACAGTGTTTCGAATTGACTTACAATTCCAAGCTCAGTAAACTGTGAAATTCAAACCATCTGGTAATCAGTGATCAGAGGGATAGGCCACTGGTTTAACTTTGCTGATTTCCCAACCTGCCTCAATCGCTGATTTCATTTTTTATTCAATTAATTTTTCCTTTTTCCTCATTTTGTTTGGTTTTTTTGTTCATAAAAATTATTATATGCGAATCTGATTATTGCTCCTTTCTTAATCATAAAAAAATCGTGCAAAAAAGTTTTAAACGGTTATTGATCTTTTTAAGAAGCGAAACTAAGTTTTAATGTTTTTTTAATTTGTTCAAAATTTTTTTTTACAGAAAATTTACTGTAAACGCGTGTTTTCCAACAATTTTTCAAGCAAAGATTGCAAAACTAATAAGTAAACACGATCGTATTTTATCTGTCTATTGATTTTTTTGAAACTCCGATGAGTTTCTTTTCTCCTGCGAAATCGCGCAGGTTTCGACGTCTAATTAAAACTTTTGTTAAGCTACCGCGTCGGTTATAATTTTTTCATTTTTTTCTTCTTCTTTTTTCGCGATATTTTTAATCAATAAGCGAACGATCAAGTCGTTCGCGCGTGATTGAAGCTTTCAATTAAAGCAATCTTTATGTCCGCTAAAGAGTTTTTTGCGGTTTTTAATTAAACAAGCCAAAATCACGTGGGCCGAAATTTGAGTCTCACGCAAATCGTATAAAACAATTATCTGTCTACCTTTTATTATTTAAATAACGTGGTATCGGTCATATTTGAATCGCAATTGTCCGTATTTATTCGATCGTACAATGCAAGCACAAAGCAACTTTTCGCGCTCATCACCGAAATGAAACTCCCCGGCAAAATATTCTGTTTGCGTCATACAACTTTTCGTGATAACACTCGAGCAAAATATACTCGCTCGTGTGAAATCGATCGTGCGGGGAAAAATAAAGTCATGAAGGATGAGATATGGAAATGTTATTTTCCAACTGGAGCTTTTGTAAGAAAAAAAAATTCCGGCGTAGGCAGATGAGGCAGGAATTAGCGTCGAACATCTGACTTACAATTAGCTATTAATTCGGACCAGTCATGTGAAATATTCGAGCCAAATCGAGCTTTCTTAACTCCGAACTAAATGCGTCAATTTCTCTTACATGAGTAAACGCGACGAACGGAGGAAAGCATAAGGAACGCGCGCCTGAGCGCCTTGTTCTACAGTTCGGTCGTGTTTGCATTAATCATCATTTGTCGAAAAATTTATTACAATTTTAGCATCACCTAAGGTTTTCCTACACTTTTGCGAAAAATTTTAATTCTCTTTCCTAAATTCAGTTGCCGTATCAGTGATAGTTGAAATGAATCATATTTGTTGCAAATGCACTTTATCGGAAATCATATTTGATATTTTGATTGTGATAAATTTTAGGATTGAAATCACACGGTGACAATTGCGAAACGATCAAATTTGGTATACAAATTTATGGAGCTGGGAATGGGAGGCTAGTGCGTAGGATGATCTCGCGTTTTTCGGTCAAAGTGGATGGGAGTCGGTGCTTACGTATCTGTTTATGTACACATATTCACAATTTCGTGCGCGGCGCACATAACGCGATCGCGTACGCGCGAGTAAAATATCGCTGCAAATTGGAACTGGCACACAATGAGTCCGCTCAACAATGCTTTTGATTTGAATCGAAACGTCATGAAAATAATCACATCCAGCCACTTCAATTAATGGCACACCTCGCCCTTCTCCCTCCCCCCACCCGCCCCCCGCGCGCACTCCCGAAACAAATTTATCGGAAGTTCCGATGCAGAAAATCGACGTCGATGCATTTTACGCGAAGGCAAACATCGACAGCGAGTGCAAATTAATTATCCTCGTGGCTTGACGTACATGCGTAATGGCGCTCAACATCAACCCATCCTCTCCCTGGCTTTTCTACGCTATTTCTCTACTCCTACATGCACTCGATACATTATCCATCTCCGCCGACGTTGCCCTTTCAAATGCACAAAAGCCAATCCAACCCAAATCGCGCGACAACTTTTCTTTCCGATTTTATCATCATGCGAAATCTCCAAAATTAATCATCTATTCAAACGTGGAAAAAAATTCTCTCGTTCACATTCAGTTTCGTAACTAATTTTTTAAAACGTTTTTCAAAGTCCATAAAATACTGATGGAAATAGTTTTCGAAATCTTTACTTTTTATTCCAGCGCCATTCATTTGTTGTTTTACTTTTCTCTTTTTTCACCTTTATTGAAATTCTATTTTTTCAATCTTCGCGAATTTTGTTCCATTTTGTTCCATTCGTAAATTTGTTATTTAATCATTTTTTCAAACATTTTTCAAAGTACATAAATTACTGATGGAAACACTTTTTAGAATCTTGTTAACTTCTTTTTTCTGTTTTCATCATTTAGGTTTCAGCAAAATTAAATTTCAAAATTCTATTCTTTTTAAACCACCAAAAGTTATTTCACTTTAATTCATAAACTGTTGTTTAAAAATGTATAAATTGTTTTATTCAATTACAACTATAAAAAAATCAATGCTTTAAGCGGATTGATGTATATGTATGAAAGCATGCCAACCATTCTAAACACCAGACAAACATGATTCTTTCTATGAACAAAAAAACAAGCTATTGTCGGTTGGTAATGAATTTTACATTCAAAACTTTCAGCGCTTTACACAACTGGAGTTTTTTATGGATCAAGATAAATTTTATATACGATGATCTGACTCGTTTCCCCTTCGGTTCAAAGTATGGTCATCTGTTTAGATGGCAGATTAGATTCCTGGTTATTTATTATTTATAAACCGATATCCATTGGAGCGAGTCGGTCGTGAAAGTCTCGCCCTAGATTGTGAATATTTACGAACAAAACTCATACGAATTTTCGGACTCTAATTCCATAATTACAAGCTAATTTTTTATTCCGAATTCGATTTTCATTTGAGAATTAAATTTGCACGAAGTGAATTATTTCGATGAACCAAAATTCAAAATTTATCATTCATGTCCATCTGCTCTATTTTTTTCATTCCTACTCGGTGATGTTAATTTCCAAGTGAACTTTGAAACGTTACGCTTTTGATTGCATGTAAGTTTGATCATTCCGCTTTGATTAGGCAATCAAATTTTCAAATACCCTAATCATTGAAAACTCTTCTCCGAAGTATGATTATATCTTCGAATGATCGTTATTCGAATATCGGAATGTAATACCAATTTTAGCTCTGTCAAAGTGCTATTTTTATCGTGATATCCGACGAAGATCAAATCAAATCGAAAATCATCGCAAAATTTTTACTCCAAAATCCTATAACAAGTATAAAAAAGTCTAATTCAACCGAAAAAAATAAGAGAAAAATTTTAGTCGATTAATCGATGTAAAAAGCATATATTTCACAAAAGCACAAATTATTCCCAAGTGATACTCTTTGCCTCCAATCTCGTGCTTTTTATTTGTGTCGTGGATCCCTGCAGCTATTTTTTCCTTTGCCCCTGAAGAAGAATCAGGGTTTACATATTGTGGTGCATTAGAATGGTCAAGTAGTGTAGCGAGCCATTCACCGGAATGAACACAAGCGCCAAATCCGTGGTGTATCACTAATCAGTCGACAACTATTCCCCCTAGTCATTTCTTCTGTGGCCTCAACACAACACAACCACTAACAGAGAATTCACGCGTCAACGAGTACAAATGAGCAAACATATCTAGCGTTGTTTTACCTATCGCATACACGCCCGATCACTCACAAAAATGAATATTGGAATCAAAACTATTTGCATTGGTCCAATGCAAATTCTCATTTCGATATATGTCAAAATGAATTTTCATTGTCATATTATATAATTAATTTTGACTATAATTGTCAAAAATAGTACCAGTGCAATGTATGAATTGATGAATTGTATTAATTGGTTATTTTCTTTTATTTTTCATACAAATTTTTAAATTTAATTTCGAATATTAATTATGTTCCTAATGTATTGATTATAACATTTTATTTAAAATTTATATTAAAATACAAAATTAATTCGTTTGATGGAAAAAGATATTTCATGTTCTATTTTGTTTTTTTGTTAAAAATTGAATTATATTTACTTCTATCGACTTTTTCCAAATGTTAACATAGTAAATCTGAAATATTATTTTATTTTTGACCAACATGTGATAATTAATCTCATTACGCAAATTATTAATTATATTTTTCCTCATTATTATAAAAAACAGAGTAGAAATTTAATATAATTTTCGTTCATAATTAATCTTCACTTTTTGATTAATGCGGGTTTATGAAAAGTTAATATTTTTGGATAAAATATCGTTTATATAATTACATTTATATTTAAATATAATTAATGTTTCAACTAATATCTTGAACTATTAACATTTTACTTTTTTCCACAAAAATAAATTATGATTCTGAATGAATCGACAACCTGTCAAATTTACTTTAAACATAAGCGTTCTTCGTTTGTCAACATCAAATAGAAATTGCGTACGCGGAATATGCAGTTGTATGTTTTTTGATTCTAATATTATTGATTGAAATAGAACAGTATTTTTTCTACATTTCCAACATTTTTATGAGTGATTATAAAAAAGCAAAAACGAAGTTGAATTCGTTTGAAAAAACTCTTTTACAATTTAAAATTCTTTTATTTAAAAAAATTTAATCTTGTGCTAATCATATTTCGGATATTAGAAAACTATATTTTGGGCACATTAGAATTAATTTTTCCCAAGTCATTGCCACGGCTTTTCGAATACTCTTTTTCCGCTAAGAAATTCAAAAGTCACCTATGTTGCATTTTTTTCTCTTTCCAATCGGCAGTTTCTCGAAATTGAGAAAAATGAAAAATGTAAAGTTCGCCAGCTCAGCGAGATTCCGTCGCAAGAAACACTCTCAGGTGACTCGTGCTTATACCACTTATACGATACAGCTGTGCTTCCTTAGGAAAAATAACGCACGCTCGATGTTTGACGAGCAAGAAAAATGTTGGCTTTCTGCATTGGCAAACGGATATACCAGATAGGTATTTGCCGATGTGCTATTACTTTGTCGGAACTTGAAAGTGATGAATTCGAGTTATTTAAAGGTAAATGAAGATTTAAAATGAAATTTCACTCCATTCCATCCCTCAAGGAAGCTTAAGAGGTTGAAAATTTCTCAAACCTCAAATAGTCTCTGGAACTAAATCGAGTTTTTTTATTACTTTCTTAAAAAGGATCTTATAATAGATTATAACCATCAACATGATCATTTAATTTCCCATCGACAAGTCAACGTCGGTAAACGTGGACTGCAACTTTGATCTGCATAGCAAATACAATGTAGTCAAATACCGTTACTCTGAAGACAGATTGTGGAAACGATGCTGTAGCTGTAAACACTGTATGTATATCCTGTTTACCGGCAGGCACAAAAGGTTGACAGAGTTGAAGGGCAGTTGCTGCGCTACATTGGTACTGTGGCAAAAGTTAATAACGCGGTCCAGCCAAGTGCACAAGTGCACGCTCATCTTATGCACACGTTATTTGAATGCAAATGCACTTTTTCCAACAAATATTCATCACAGATTAACTACACCTAGTTTTTGTGACTTTTTTTCACGACGTCTATTACGAATCTCATCTTTTTATAACTGCAAATTACAATTCGTCTATTATCCTTCTCGTGTGTTATTTATATTTTTGTATAACATTTTCACAATTTTCACTGAAATTGAATACACACATTTATTCGAACCATCTTTTTTGTTTTCGTTGCTCTTTTAATTACTTCATTCTCAAATTTCAATTTCATCTTTCTGTTTCAATTTTAAAGAACTTGAATGTTTTATAAAATTTTTTACTCGTCTCCGATCGAAAAAAAGAGGCGAATTTTTTTGTCTAAAAGCCAATGAAACGATGAAAAAAATTTGCTGGAAAATGTTGATCTTGAAAAACTCATTTTTGTTTCACTTTTTAGTTAGTCATACCCCACCCACGTATTTCTCTCAGCTCGATATATATAGCGAAGCAGTGAAAAAACCCACAGAAATGCGCATGAATCGTAATAAATGCTTTGCTATCGTTTTTTTATCGTCGCGCATTAGCAGGGTCGTTTGCGCGAAGAAACCATTGAAAAGACAAACGCGACTGTTATAACGTGCACACGAAATACGAGCACGGCGATGGCGGCATCAAAACGTTTTCGACTCCGTCAAAGTAACGGAAATGAACGCATTGACTTCCGAGCGAGCGCTCGAGTTTGTTTGTTTCTCGGCTCTGCGGATGCCAAGTACATGAACCTTCCATGCACCAAGTCATACATGCAAATTTCTGTCCACGAAATGCGGTCATTTTCGTGTTACCTTTTTTCAAAAGCTTTTATTTGACTTGCTCTCTGGCATATACGGTAGCCTTTGAACCTCAAATTTTAATACTTCTCATTGTGCTCAAGAGTGGAAAATTGTAAAAATAGTTCAACAAAACCCTGCTGCTTAATAAAAGTAAAAACAATTCTATGAGTGACGTTCAAAAATGTTCGTCGAGATGCTTAAAAATTATTTCCCGTTAATTTTTATTCTCATTGAAATCGAACTTTTACGGAGTTTAAAAACTTTTATGACAAGTACAAACATTTTATAAAACCAAAAATCTAGAACAACAAAGCCGACAAGTATGTGTAGAAAAAAGAGCAGAAAAAAAAGCAGCAGCTATAGCTGATGGTTTCGTAACATTAGCCAAGAGCACAGCAACGTACTCATCTGAAGACGAAAAGTTGTGCAAAGTGCGTCAGAGTTGTCGGAAGTGAAACGCACTGACTTAGGCGGCACGCAAGTTTCGTAATGCCGGCATTACTGGCGGCGTGTATTTGTTTGCACGGCAGCACGTATATACTCGGGCGCAATTTTGTAATGAACGATACAAGCATGTGCAGTCGGGCTCGAGCTCGGTATTATTACGTTGCAGAAGCTGAATAAATTGTTGTACGGTAGACTGAGTTCATATCCCCGCGAGTATCTAGCAACGCCAGCCCAAGGGCCAGAGAGCGTGCAACAGAGAACGCCACAAGAGGAGGCGAAAATGAAGCGAGAGGGAATGGGTGTTTTGGAGCAGTTTCGAGGGTGCACAACAAGGGTACAAGTCATAATAGCCAAAGCGACTTTGACGACAAAGTTGGCAATTGCTGGGGACGCCTCGTTCAAGTATGGCATTTTTAATTAGTCTGAAAGTAAGCGATCTGAAGGAGCTCCGAACGTGCCGGCAGCGCTGGTGCATTTGACACCCGCCCGTTCTCAATGCTCTCTTTCTCTCTCTCTCTCGCACCCAAGCTTCATTTTTTTGTCGCCCGATTCTCTCCGAACCTTTGCTTTACTTGTTATTTTTCTACCTTTCAATCGTTCGGTTCAATCGCGCGCTCTCAATGGTTTTAACCTTTGTGCGCCGAACAAAGTGTCGAACCACCGAGATATCGGCATTAAAAAGGGGACAGCGCGCAAAAAAAGACACCAGTTCATCGCGCACTGCGAATAATTTCGTTTCTTTGTTTTTCCTCTTCCGCGCTTTTTCCATCGACATGCGAAAATTATGTTAGAAGTACGGGTCCGCGACGATTTTGTCAGCGTTCGCTCTCTGATGTTTTTTTGTGAAACTATTCTCGGGATCGATTATTTATTTACAGGAAACCTCCCGGAAAAAAGAACAGTTGAATAAAAAAACGTTAATATTCTTTGCGGGACATGTGAACTGGGGGGGAAAAAAGCTAAAAAGTTGGCTTGAACAATTCATGAATCTCGTTTAGAGAACGTTGAGATAGGAAATTTACAGCCTCGGCAAAAGTATACTTAAGGTTGCATCGACACTAATTAAAAAATTGAGTATAAAGCTCAGGGTCTTTTTTGAAAGGCGAAGATTTTAAATCCGAAAAGAACTTTGAATGAAGCTTTTACACTGACTCCATTTACTATTTCAGCGTCTTTTCGCCAGAAAGTCAAATCTCGTTTGCGACAAAAAAAATTTTATTATTACTTTTTTTTCGAAATCTAAATAGAAACGCGTCGCATGGTATATAGGAAAAAGAATTACCGTTCTGACAGTTTTTACTTAATTGCAATCAAAAATTTACTGGAACTCGTAAATTTACATAACAACGTTCGTAACCTACTTTTCATAAACATTATAAACTAGTTAAACTTTGAAAACCTCCATCCGACATGATTGAAAAATCCATACATTTTTATCAGGGTTGGTTTATGAACACGTAAGTTGAGAATTTCAGCAGGTATATAAATGAGAGGTGTAGAGGTGGAATTCTCCCGTATCAATTTGACTGGCGTGATTACCTTATCTTACACGCAAATTCGAGATTATAATATCAAATCGGGGCCGATTTACCGAGTCCATAGCTATCCCATAAAAATTAATCGGTCATTTCAGAAGGAAAGGGCGTTCTGATGGCGATCGTACGCATTTATGACTGAGATGAAACGACGGATTAATATCGAAGAAAGTCCATATATCAGCAGACGTGTCCATAGTTTCACATAATCTAATGTCCGAGACAGTGTCGTGCGCTAGCTTGCAGATGACAGCTAGAGCGCGAGGAACATTAATCTTTGTACGAGCCAACTGATGAAGTAGCAATTTCCTTCTGATAGTGAACGGAAATAGGAACGATATACTGATCGTCCAATGGCTCTGCATTATTCTCAGTCTGGTTCGATTGGCCGGCCGGTAATTCTCGCATTACACAATGCGCCACGCAATGTTTTTGTTTCACTTTTTAGAGCGAGACAACTTTTTTTCTGGCAAATCCCTTTTTTTTATAAATCCAACCTTCTTTTGTGCTCGCAGTATACAATCCTACGTGTTTTTCGCATCCATTATTATGAGTGCATATGACAAGGCCAAAAAAAAGAGTACCCTTGCTAATGTTGGAATTATTACTTTTTTGAATTCGAATGTTAAAAAATGTTTGCAACTTTTTTCACAGTGTTTCATATTTGAACAATAAACTTTAAAAGAGGCAATAAAAAATTATTGTGTCATCCTGAAAAATTCAAGATAGCGCAACTCTTACTAAAGACATTCATTTTTCAACACGTTCAAACGACTTCCCAAGTAACGTGTTTTAAAGTTTAGACAACAATTTAAAGTGTTCTGCTGAAAAATTAATAAGTGATAAATATGAGCTTGGATTAAGAACTTGCAAACTGATGATCGACGTCAGATTTGAATGTTACTAATGACAATGCTAACTAATAACACCAATTAGTGACACAAATGACGCCCATCAATATACTAACGTGTACTTGTGATTACTTATGGCTGTCTATAAGTAATTGGCAATAAATAATCACGTGATCGTAATGGAATCATATTATCTTGATTCGAATCAATCCGATTGATTGCTCCTGACGTGAATTGCAGCTAATAAGATTTAAAATTGCTTCAAAAATTATAATCCTCTGTTGAATATTTTCCGTAAAAAATCAATTCGCTTTAAGATTGAAATTTAAAAATCTTTAAATCATTAATCTATTCTCTGGAACATTCAAATATGCACACAGATTATAGAAATAAAATTTTCATATAAAGACATATATTTAGTAAGAAATTTCATGTAAAAAATTATAGTACAATTTTTTCTATTTTTTTATTCAATTCAATTTCGGTAATTCAAGCAAGAGCATACAGAACATCATCTTTGTAAACTTGGAACCATTTTTTCTAGGCTCTATACCATTGTGTGAAAGGCTTATTGTTGCTTTTGTTTTCCGTTTAATATTTGCTGTCGTTTGATTGAATATGTTAGTATTCCATTTTATTTTTAATACACTTCCGGATGATATTTGTGCCTTCAGGGTTTTTAACCGTCACTCTTATTGATTTTAATTATCATTATTGCATTTTTATTAAACACCATTGAAAATGGAATATATTACTCGTTTAAACTTCGCATAATGTACTAGAAATGTATCTATGAGATTGTTCACAACACACAATTTGCGATAAAAAAAGATTTTCAGCATGAAATTTGGAGGTCGCCAAATCTGGTTTTTTGAGACCCAAGAAGTGGTCTGAAAATTGAATAAAAAAATATTTTCCCTTAAAAGCTAAAAATGGGCGCCACTTTATCCACAGATGGAAGCTCTAGCGCTGCAGTCGAATATCGATTTTGATACGCGAGGGAGGCTGAGCCCCTTTTTCTCAGACTGTCATCAGTGCCAAGGTAGACGTTTTATATTTTAACCTGCTGTCCGATAAATAGAAACTGGTTCTCGTCTTTATGGCTGTGACAATCTCGAGATTTTCTCTGTTTTGAAATTAACATGCGGCCGATTGCTCTGCATCTTCTCGTTTTCATCGTTGTTACTGTGGCGAGTGGTAAGCCTCTGCGTTTAGTCAGACCAATGTTTTTCGTTGGGCGGTATCCTTAACACAAAAGCTTTTGTTTACTTTTCATTATAGTTGATGTATTTGGTACACAATTATTCATTTGTCATTAGTTAATTTGCCTAATTTGTCATTGTTAGTTTGAAAAATTATATATATATTTCTATTAGTAAATAAAAAATTTATAAATAATAAATAAATAATTTTTTGTATCGTTGACTTTGTTTTTGACGTACGGATTTTCATTGAATGTTCCCTAATCATTGACATGCGGTACCGGAAATCAATAAATTCTACTTCTCAATACTCCGAAATAAAATTAAAATATGCTGAAAAACCTGGCATTCGAAATAATAGGATTTTTAACATGAAAATATATAACGAATGTTTGAATATTAAAATTATATTTTCTGAATTCAGTTTCAGCTGATGTCCTACCGCTCAAAGATTATGAAGCAAATCCATACACGAAAAGACTGTACGATGATTTACTTTCAAATTATAACAGGCTCATTCGTCCGGTTATTAACAATACCGAAACGCTCACAGTATGGCTAAGGCTGAAATTATCTCAGCTCATAGAAATGGTAAATTTATAATATTTTTAATATACAATAAAAAAATCAATTGCCCACAAATAATTTGAAATGTGAATTTAATAACTATTTTTTCAGAATCTGAAGAATCAAGTTATGACAACGAACGTTTGGGTTGAACAGGTAACTGAAAATCAATTCTCAATTTCTGAATAATGTGTTTTCGTATGAAATTTTCTTAAGAAAATATATTTAGCTTCATAATACATTTAGAACACAATTTAAAACTTGCGTAAAACTCTCTTATAAAAATTTTTCCTTCAGAATTATAACTTTTTTAATAAATCTTTGATTCAGGTAATTCCAAAGATATACAGTGCAAGTACAAGTACAAGTGTAAACAAACTGTCATAACGACAAATGGAGTGAAAACCTTTAAAATGAGCAAAAATATTTTTACAACCCCAAACTGTAGGAAAATGATTCGGATATCGTACTTACATTGGAGTTATTTCCAAAAAAATATATATGTACATATAATGATAATAACCACGGCAACCC
>JAAMPD010000282.1:0-64704 GCA_025266255.1 Trissolcus basalis | reverse complement strand
GTAACAAGACAACGGCCAATAAAACTTTCTAAAACAATGTAACTAAAAAAGTTGCAAATTTTAACAAATTTATCATTTTCATATTTACTTTTTCATTTTTTATTTCCATTTACTATGGATAACCAAATGGTCCATTGTTTTTTACGTTAACATTTTTTGTCGACCTTTTTTTATATATAACATAATAGAACTGGAGTAAGATTATGTCCAACAAAGCGAACCCTCAAAAATTAGAGTGTTCAAAGTCAGACACAAGGTGCATCATTTTCCTCGCAGTGCTTTACAAAGTTACCGAGGCGTTACACAAATACGACACTTAATCATTGTCAAGGGTGCAAAAAAGAAAATTAATACGTCCATTCATGTGTGTATCTGTTGATGGTATTGTGTTATAAACATCTTCCTTTCAATTCGCAATCTGTTGGTGCATATGAAACTGCATTTTTCATCCTACCTTTAAAAACAAACTAACTTTTTCTTCCACTTCATTTAACAATCCATTTCTTTTTCCAATTCCAAATCCCTAATCTCAGCTCGAAAAAAAATCTTGTCCATAACCAATCAATGTAAGAATTAAAAAAATTTTTTGATTAGAACCCAACCTATTATTTGCAGAAGGAGAGAGAAAGAAAAAAAAAAGGTCGTCGGCAAATCACAAACCACAGCCATCAGTTTGATTGATTTTTTTTAAACCTTTGTTTACACTCAAGATGTATTGAAGCGAAAAGTTGAAACAAAAGCCGAGCAAATGATTACGATTCGAGCGCAAGAAGTTAGTCATCCCTTTGGCTCGCAATATGTACACATTTAGACGTGCACCCTTGCATTGATGTGGGCCTAATTTCAAGATTAGTGAAACCAAAAATAATTATTCGTTCAAACACGGACGTGTTTATCTACAATTTTTCGCTTTGCTGATCAGTTGTTTTTGATTGACATGAGCGTACACACATACACACCGACGGCCCTCCATACATATGGTACTCGACTGTCACATGAACACAAAAATACAATCATAAATACAAACGATCGACCATTTATTTTGGGGTACATTGAACTTGATCGAGGGTGTGACACCCCATCATTTCAGTCCCATATGTCCTCTGCAACAAGTCTGTTCTACCAAAAATTTATTTTACTTTTTATAATAGATACTTCTCCGATTAATTATTCGCGAAAATGCTCCTGTTTATTATCCGGCGCGTGAATCATAAGTGCCAATAGGGATGGTACGGTAGCGAAAACTTCGAAGCCAGATTGAAATTGCAAAAAAATGTTTCATCAAGTCTAGGGATGAGTTTTGTCCTTTTTTATAAAAGTTCAACTGTCTTGGTCATCTGTCGGATGATAGATATTTGCCTATAAAAATGCCAACCATTCGCGTGACCCTTCAAAATTTGCATCAAAATAGTAAGGTTAACAAACATAGTTGATTGTCGATTCAAATGGGCATGGTGTCATCGAATTGCTAAACTCGATCATCAAACTTACAATTGTAAGCAATCGAAATGAATATTTTCAATTACTATACGTAGTCAAAAATTTGTTCTAAAATATAAAAAATTGATAATCATGATAAACATTTAATTAAACTAAAATATGTTTATGTAGATTTCTTAGACATTTTTATTTGATAGCAAGTTTAAAACAATAAAAAAAAATATAAAAGATTATTTTTAGTTTATTTTCGTAAATCAAAAAGGAGACCGAATGTGTTGAGTTGGATGATGATAATGAAGTCAGAATGTCTGTTAAAAATATGAAATCAAAAAATCTTAATATATTGCAATAACTTATTTACAGGTTTGATAGTTGAAATTCATAATTTCATTATCAACAATCTCATGGGAGTCTAGAAAGTAAGCATCCGGAGCTAATTCAGACAACGACATTGTCGTTTTAATTATACATGTTAATTGCGTACAGGCTACCCTCAACTCTATACGTGCTTCTCTTGTGTTAGACTTGTCATCATCTATCTATTATCAGAAACATGACAATCGAATACGAAGTAATGTTCTAGCAAATTCCACGCTGATATTATAATAATAATCGAAATTATACACAAAATTTCTCGTAAGTTGAAAAAGCAAAGATCATCCAAAAATTTACCGAGGGGTTTCAAAATTTGCCTCGTCATAAGTGGCCTTGTTTGAGTGATGAATTTTTAAATCGTACACCCTGGCACATAATTCTAATGAATATATTGTAATTTCAACGTGATTAATACCATAAAAAAGAGCCGTAAATTCCGCGTTCCACGTTTCCAGTGTGTTCATAATTACTTCTAAAACGAGTTTGTGTTCATTAATTCCGAATGAACGCAAAACTGAAAAACTTTTTCATCCTCTCGGATATTTATTCTTTTACTTTGCGCTACACGCTGATGTATGTAATGAAACATAAATTTTAATTTCGAGAATGCGTGTCCTCCGTATTGACAAAACAGGTTTACTTCGTATGATATTAATGCAATATGTAACGCGTTTGCTCTGGTCGCGTGTCGTATAAAAACCCTCCCTCAGTTTCATCTCTCAAGGACAATTTCATTACTTACTATTTTTTTCCCCTTCCGTGCAATTGTTTTCAACATCTATTTTAGTCTAATGTTAATTAATTAATCTCCAATTCACTTTATAACGCTTCGTCTTTTGTATTTGAATAGACTTTTAGGTTATGTCACATCAAGGTTCACGCACATCCCAACTTCCCTTATCTCATAGATTGGGTGCGAAATTTCCATCTCAAATCTGTTCTTATCCTACATTCCAAATGGACGCTTTCGTCGTTGTCCAATTTTCCATACTAGACGTCTTAGAATTTTGCTTGTAACAATTGTAAACTCTAATAAACTATGTAAACCGACAATTACAATATAGAAATAAATAAATACAGTTATTTTGCGTATTTACAAAAGATTCATATTACAATTGTTGATACCTAACCTATCTTTGAGGTTATGTCACAAAGTTTGAAACCATTCCCAATTCCCTTATCTTGTTCATTGAGTGCGAATTTCCATCTTTGTTTTGGAACAACCAAGGTATCGAAAAATAATCGAAAACATTTTTAGGCCCCGCGGATTAGGTGAAAAATTTTTGGTTTATTTTAAAGTTAGTTCGTGCCTGTAATAATGGAGGTTTAAAAAATATATGCAGTGTTCTTCTGAAGACTATCTTTGTTCAAGTCCCGCGGGATGCCTCTACTACTTAGAACAGTTGCTATCTCAAACCATTCTATAGGCTATTCAGATACCGGGATCGTTCCAGTATGCTGTATTAGGATACGAGAGCTTGGAGGATCCAACGATGTTACCAAGTACAGGTCGCTTACAGTAGTAAAGGTATGTACAAAGCTCAGCAACTCTGTACAGACGATCTATCCTCCACTAACTATATCTCTCTCTGTCTCGGACTCGATTTTTTTTAGCAAAAATTATTTGGTAAACACAAATCCTCCTTTGAAGGTCACGCGGGACAACGTTTGTTTGATTGTCGTTCGCGTCCTTGCGCCAGTTGTTTTGGGTTTTGAATGTCAACAAATCTTGTTGACACTCGTCAACTTCGGGATTTTGATATGAAATACCACACCGTTTTCATTATTGTTTTTGCGCGTGTGAATTATTTACAACGACAGCGGTGCAAATTAGCAGGTTTGTCTTTGTTCGATGGTATCGGAAAGTAAACGGAGGGAGGCGCGGCGAACGAAATAAAATAATATTTTTTTTCTCTTTCTTTCTTTGCCGAACTTACCGATCGATGATAACAGGATCGCTGGGAGTTTCATTCCTGTTTCCACAACTTTTTTTATCACAACATCGACTGCAAATATAAGAATTGGATATTAGATTTGCGCTGCTCGTACGGAGGTATAAACATTGAGGAATGCAAAAATAGTTTCACGTGTGAGAAGGAGAGAGGGTCATTAACAGTGGTCGAAAATGAATGGGGGTGTTTGATACTGAATGATTATAAGAGGGAATGAAAGCGGGAAGGATTTTCGAGAGCAGTTCTAAAAATAAGCTGTACCCAAGGGACGTTAGACAAGGGCAAGAAGGCACCAACTCTAATCCCTTGGGTCAGTGAGTCAGCTCTTTCTGAGATGGCTACATTTTGTATATACGTATCCGCGTGATTATGTTTTATAATAAAAGAACTTTTGCAAAATAATTATAAAAGTGCCCCCTGCAGCTGAATTAACATAAATGAATTAATCGGGAAAAATGTTTCAAGTTCCATGTGTCGATTACAAATAAGTTCGCTGCTGGAGTTTGTAGGAAAAAAAAAGAAACGGATTACCATAGCGTGATTATGTCTGGGAACTTTTTTTTTCTCTTCGCCGAAGTATGAAAACAATCGTGAAAATATTTTTGCAAAGAAAATTGAGTCGTCGAAATCTCGGGTTCAAATATTTGTTTTCTATTCGAGTACTTCACCTGCACATAACTTCGTGGGTCAGCAGGACTCGACACATTTCAGGATTTTTGTCTTGACCTTCGTACATGATAGCCTGCAAAATAAAAAAGTACACAAACACATATTAAACAAGTACTGCATTTTGTTTCTAAATTATCATATCATTCAAACTCATCTAAAACTATAATATAATACTAAACTTCATCTAAACTAAACTTTTTGCGTTCCATCGTTATCTTAGTTACAAAATTGGCCTAATTTTTTTTAAATAAACTTTATTTTTTAATCTTTTGTTTTGTTTGTTTTTCTATTGATGTATAAAAGCTAAAAATATATTTATTTCAGATCCAGATCCAGTTTTGTCGCCAAACTGTGAATGTCAATTTTCATTCAATTTTCGACGACAAAAAAAGAAGAAAAAGTGCGCAACAGAAGACAAGTTTGCGAGCACGCATCATCTCCGGATTCTTCACAGCTTGAGTTGACTTGTGATGAAGCAGAAACTTGATTCAAAGGCGGAATTCCAAAGTGAAATCTTTGCAGTGCGGGTATAATAAATACAGACAACAAGTTGGTAACTAGGTGGTTTCCTGTTTAGAGAAGGGGGCTTGTATAGTAACATTAGCTATATAAGCCAGTGTGACGGCAAGACTAAATCCGTTAAGCTCGCTTCACGACCTCTTGATTGATTTTTATTTAATGACAACATGATGTTACTTGGCATTCATGTATTTATGGATAGGGAATGTAATCGTGGATTACCAGTGGAACAATAAAGTCTCAGGAGGATTCACCGTACGCTTTGATCCTGACGAAAGGCGAGCTATGGTTTTGGCACATGTTTCCGTCGTTAAAGACACACACAATCTTGTTTTTAATTGATTGTTATGAGAGTAATCATGCAGCCGGATGAACGGCGTCTACCGAATACAAATTAACGGATACCCGATATCCAAACTATTTTTTGCAATTTCATGAATCACGGAAAAGAGCAAATTTTTTTTTTGTTTTCTATCTCGCACCTTTATTTTTAAGCTTGAAAATAGAGTTACAAAAAAAAGCTGAATTTCCTACAGATTCAAGTGAGTAATCGAACATCGGATGGAAAATGCAATTTTCACATTATTCAAATGCAGGTGTGTTTTATTTGTCAATTTCGCGTCGGACGAAACAAAAGTACAAAAAAGATATTTTTCGAAGATAGACTTTCAAATCAGCTTGTAATGATTTTCATCCCAAATCGATTTTGAAATACCCATGGGAATATTGTGCGCTCGCCAAACTACCCATGCAGTCTAGCATTGTAAAACGACATGCATTCAATGTTGTGTCCCCCTTATTATAATGGGTAAACTCAAACAATGTGGGGCAGGTCCTATTTTATCTTATCTCTTAAGGATTAGGTTATCTTTGGCATATTATTTTCTTAATCTGTGGCTAAAAACCTATATTTCAGCATTAGTTTTCATTCGACATGCACTTGATTGAAATTCGATGCACTATCAGAAATCTCTTTGAGCCTCCTCCCTACTTTTTTTGCACAATACTTTGTCTACATTTGATTTTTCACGTTGATACATTCTACTACACATCAGACAAAAAAAAATGAAAGGAATACAAATAATAAAAATAGTTCTTTTTTATATATTTTATTAATCTAGAAAATTTGTAAACATTTTTCTTTCATCGTTTAAAGTCGACGTCACTCTGCATGTGTAGGAAAAAGTTGTGAGTAAAAGTAATATCAGAAACGAGTAAATATTATCAAATAAAGTTCATTTAAGGTATATTTATTGAATGTATTACTATATCTGAGATCAGTAGTGTGTATTTGCCCTGCTATTACCATGAATGTAACGTGCCAGTGCATATAACCTCTGTATAAAAGTAAATATTTGAATATGGTATGACATTCTCAAAGCAGTAAAAAGAGAGTGTAAAAAATATCAAACGACAAAAGTACATGAATAAAATTAATGCCTTTTTTTCATATTTGCAAATCGTTATTTATCGCGGTTAAAATGTTTACTCCGACATTATGTAATGATATTAACTAATGCGAACAAGTAGGCGTACAAAAATTGAAAAGAAAATGTGAAGCGAAGAAAGAAGGAGCTTACAATCCGACAGCAGCCAATTATTATGGATTTATAACTCCAGCCGCTTTATTCTTGTTGCTGGATTTACCGACAAATTTAAATCGAACTTTCATAAAGTCACGTACGAATGACATTTTTATAATCGAATTACCAATTTTTTTTGTTTAAATTTCAATAACACGAAAATAATCTTTTTTTTTTTTTTTTTTTTTTTTGTCATTCCTGATGCGATATACTAAAATTGATAGTAACTTTTTCGACAAGTTTAGAAAATATTAATTTTTCTAGTAAATTGATATTCCAAGTCGAGATGAGATGAAAAATGTGTATTTTATTTTTGCAGAGTTACTACATCAATCACTTTTAAAAGTCTCAAATTATTGTCCTAACGAGAGCAAATATACGACTCAAAACAGAGGAGACTTCAGCAACGTGTCCGACGGTAAAGCATCCAGAGCGTTTTAGCTGGTTATCTGTCTCCCCCCACCATTTCGGAGTTGTGTTTTTGCCAGATGTGTTCTGCAGAATGTCTTTTTCTAATTGTCCCAACTGCGTAGCCCAGTTTCATCTCGATTCATAACTGTTAAATCTCAGGCACTATTTTTTTTCATTTCGCGTGTACACACCAACGCGCAAATAATTGTTCCCGTTTCAGTTTACCATGGAGTGTCAGAATGCAGAGGTCGAGAGAGACGAGAAAAAAAAAGTTGAGCGAGTTATAAGGTAATTAAAAATGGACAGTCCATTTGGCAAAAATGATGACAAAATAGGTTTTCCTCTAATATGAGAGGGGAGAGAGAGAAAAAAAGATGAGAATTCAAGCCGATTAATAAAATGAACGAATAACGAATCGTCGATTGGTTCCTGCCTCGGCAAGGCCACGGCGGCTTAGTAATTTAATCAGCTAAAACTAACATCAGCTCCTCCCGTTCCCGATTGAGTGTCTTCCACACAACTACCTCTTTCCACATTTTATGTAGTCATCCGCCAAGCAACATTGAGATAATTTAATCCTGCTAAAACGACAGTGCTCGCGCATAATGTAAACTGTTACTGACACATACCTGTTACATCATGATAAATAGTTGATAAGATATGTATCATGACGTACTTAAAATCAACTTATAGATTGATCATTTTAATCCCGGTTAACCTTTCAATTTGTTGCAACGCAATTAAAGTTATATCACAATTTTTTGCACGCACCATTTATGCTGCAGTCTCATAATATATTTTTAGTTTTATATTTCAATTTAATCTGCGGTAATAAAGAAAGTTGGAATCTTGATAATCAAATTATTTCCTCATGTTCAGAGGGCAGTAAACGAGCAATCGTTATGATCAAGAAATTAATAGCAGTTATTATTTCTGAAACCCATTACTGAGACGTTATAGTTTCCAGATTCTAACTGCAAAGTGCTCTTAACACGAACCAATATCATTTGCACCAAGACGAGGCCTAATCCAAATATTCTAATAAGAACAATTTGAAAAAGTAAACTTACCTGTTTAGTTACAGAATCTATCAGCCTCACGAAGATGTCCTGCTCCTGTCTAACACCTGGAACAGAAAAAAAATACAAGACTGATGGTATAGATCGGGACGGTTGAAGAACAGGCGATAAACAGACGGAGCCGTAAACTCAACGATAGCCACGAGACGGAAGGCAAAGGTGGGAACAACTGTCAAGGAAGAGAGTGAATTTATTTACTGCTTGCAGCATTGTTTTAACTGTGTTGATCGATTAGGACCAAATTGATTAAAGGAGGCGCGACGTCTGTTGGCCTGAAAGATGATAGTGCGGATGTTGAGCTGAGTAATGAATCACCTCGGAATGGTGATAAACAAAGTTTTGGATCTGATTGAACCGCACATAATAACGACGTTATAACAGTGTTTAATTACGGCGTGAAAGATACATGTGGAAACTTGGGTCTGGGTTGATGAATATTTCGTCGCAGCTTGTGACAACTCATGAAAGAGTCACCGGCGGTTTGAGAAAGGTCGAATATTTGGGCTAATTTATTGGAGCTGAAGACATTGAATTTGATTATTCATCAGGCCCGGATGTTTTATTCAGCGGTGTTTAATCGCGCGGTTGAGAACAAGTTTCAAAAAATTGACAGTCCAAAATTGAAAGGTAAAAGTAAAGTAAGAGCTAAACATTGGGTGTATTTTTACATAAACGTTTATAGGCGGCAGAAATTGTTGGTCCCCGCAGGAAAAAAAATGTCTCTTACATCAACACATTTAAGTTCCGGCAAAGTTTTCCGAGAGAGCATTAGTATTTAATCTTCTGCCATCACTCTTCAGGTTTATAGCCTGAAATATTATTCTGGTTCAGCTGAACAAACCGTAGGAATTACACGGGTGGCGCTACACCAAGCGGGGCATTAAAATGTAAGAAAAATTAAGTGCCAGAAAATTAAAGACTATTTATGTGTGTACTTTTACACGAATCGTAAAATAACTTTAGTGGCAAGCGAGTTCTTTCGGTCTGTACACACCACACATTGCCTCGGTTTTACAAATTTCAAATTCATCGCAAACGTATAAAACCAAGCTCGAATTTTCGTTCTTTAAACTATACAAAATAATTCAAAAAATCCTTAGCGAATTTAAAAAGCAAATGTTAGTTTCAAACAAAATTATGTAGAATCAATTTTTGTCTTACCACTGGAGTATAATAATTGTAGTCGATAATGGATTCCGTTGTTAGTCTTCTGACCCTCGGATTCCTGCAAAAAAAAGGAAACAAAAAAAAAGTTGGTCTCAGATTTATGATATGCATATTCACAGGTAGATGAACATAATTTCCATCAAAAATGCTTTAATTAAACTATCCTCTTCGAAGCTTCTCCACACCCTTATTACATTCAACCTCTTTTATTACTTTTCATCCCTTATTATCTGTCCCTCCTAACTGTCCTTTCGTCGTTCCATCTCTATATTCACAATACCATCCACATCTTCCACACTAGATAAAGAGCCTAATGCCAAAGCTAGCACCACTGTCCAATCGACGAGCTCAAATTTGCCAATTTTAACCGCGTTAACAACACGGGATTTCGTCGAAGAAAGTTATTTCTAATGTTACTACTCGGCTAATGAAAATTAAAAGCGTCCCTTTCTTCAGTCCGGCAGATGTAGCAGGTAGAAAATTTAATTTGTTTATTGAATTTTCTCTCGCAATGGAGAAGGAAATAATTAGGGAAATATTGTGTGTAGAGAGGCGGGTGGAAAAAAAGGTTCCTACTGTTTCCGAGTATATTCAACTTGTTCTAATTATTAATTTCTTGATGCGTTTGTAAGAGGCATGCTATTACGCATCATATGCCACGCGATGCATAATTATCTTATCTCGTTGCCGAGTCATGCGTGCATCACACCATATGCTAACGGATGTTAATGCATTTTCAATTAACTTCCCTAAAAGATATTACTCATAGTTAAGTAAAGAGAATAAATATTCAGGTCTCAGAAATTAAACCGTATCTTTTATTCAATAACCCAATGAGGTAGATTGTTCCGATTCAAATCGTGCTTGGGAACCTTGTATATTATTTGTGAGAGATTTTTTGATATACCTGTTTCTTTTTTTTTTTTCTATTTTATAGTTTCTTTCTGTTTTGTTTCAAATTACATTTTTATGCTAGTAGTTTTTTTGCAACTTGCAATAATTTTTTGGGTCTTGAATAAAAAGCACATCTGTTACATTTTTCCAGATGAAATTGAAATGCGACAATGGCGAAAACAAGTGATAAAATTTATAGCGCGAGATGAAAAATGAATCTGGTCATCGAATAAAGCAATTGATCAGGCTTACAAACGAAAATCTATAAAACGGAGTATCAATTTTTCTCGCTCATGTGCGAATAAAGTTTAGAAAAACAGGTGACAAGTCTCTCTATCACTGGCAAAGCTTTTTTTTTACCTGGGCAAAAAATATGCCCGCTTTTTTGGTCTAGTGATAAAAGCTTCGTTTCGTCGTACAGAAAAAAAAATCTCATGGAGATAGTTCAGGTAGTAGATTTTTGATCGAAAATGTTCACTTTTTTTTTGGTTAAAATTGTTAATAATGAAAAAGAACTTACCGAATCCTTTTCGACAAATCCTATAAATGCTGTCCTTTCTATTTCTATGGGTGCTCCGTCACGATCATACAGAGCGATAACAAAATGAAAAAAATTACTTTTCCTTAAATTGCTCGGCGGTTGTTTTTCAAAATGCGCCCGGCCTACTCCAATGCTGTAACAAAAAAGAATAATCACAGATTAATCAAACCGTGAATTTTTCGACAAGACAATTTTTTTTATAAACACAAAACGAAATTGTATAGAAACGATGTTTTGCAAAATTTTCAAATATTAAACGGTCGAAACAGAATATGTTTGTACAAAAATTTGTATACAAATTAATGTTAGACTAAAACTCGTGGCTGAAAAGTTTATCAGAACTCATATACGCTGCTGGAGAATTAATATGATTTTCTAATATGTTTACTTTCATGTGTTCGGCACACAGACACAAAACACATAACTGTAACTACGACGCGATTAGCATAATATAACCCACGGGATTTTGTCGAGTGTTATGGTATTAGACAGTGCCATGTCAGCGCTTTCAAACTGAAAGTTTGCAAAGTTGTGTTGGCAAAAAATATCAGCTCAATGAAGATCGACAAAAAACGAAACACGCAAATTACATAAATCAGGAAGAAAAAAAGAAGAAGAAAAAGAAGAGGGGACAGTCTAAATTTTGCATCCCTCAAAAATGTTTACCATATGAAATCTATGACATCTATTTTTATATCATTTTGTTTTCAAAACAGTCATAACATTTTACTCGGCGATTAAGTAGTTAGAAAGTGGTTAAATGAACAAAAATGTATAAATACATATACAAAAGTAGAATCGAACGATTAAACGCTAATAACGAACGAACAATTTGTGCCATTTTGTGTGTCGGGTCGGATTAATTTTATTTGGTAAATTACGCTGATCAAAATGAAACAAAATTAGAAAGAAAGCTGTGTTATACATCGGAGTCCATGAAAATGAATAGCTGCAGTTTTGCAGCGCATTTGTAAAATAAATGATGGTATCGACTGTACATACGTTTGTCACAGCAACGCAGTTCTGACAAATTGGTGGGAGATTGTAGTAAAAGCGCGTGAGGGTTAACGTATAGAGACGATCGGGGAGCATCGAGGGGGGTGGCTGGGAGGGATAGGTCGCCGATAGGTATGTAGACGGTCAAATGTGAGGATCGCCGTTCGACAGAACATTGTAAAGAGTGGGTGTTTACATAGCGCGGAAGGGGTATGCCTCTTTTGCAGCTAAATGGGGAGGAAGTGATATATTATCCGTGTCGATAATTATCGGTGGCTGATTAACCGACCGCCGGTTCGCGCCCCATAATTCTCCGTGTCCGATTATTTTACTCGGACCGTTATGCACCATTTCCTACTACATGAATTTGAATTAATGCAGTTTTACACTCGTTACCAACTCGCGCTGTTCTCTTATTAACATTATTGCCATATACCAATTCCTCATTGTTTCCCTCCGACATTCAACCAAGATTCAACATAAACTCTCATCAAACGTCATTTGAACTTTGTTTCAACGTTATCCAATCATTCAAACCCCTTTCTCATTTTCTCCTCTCAAAATATCTCCAAATCATTTAACTCAAAATAATCAAAATAATCTTCAAGCGATCAATTCATTTTTGATCCTTTAATAAACATCTTCTCAACCTTATTTGAACCTCGTGGAAAATGTTGATATGATCAGTGTGGAGTAATTATTGCACATTATCGAGTTAGAAACTGAAAGAAGTAATAGAATAAAGCCGATGAAAAAAAATGGATGGAAAATTGAGGTATGTGAAAAATTGGATTGTCGTCTAATGATTGAATACATTTATAAAACGCGACCAAAAATAAGTGTACGTTACTGGTTATACTTGTGCCAGTTATAATTATGATGTGAATGTAGACCTGCAATGGCACGTTCCGAAGCGTATACATGTATGTATATGCAGGCGCGAATATATAGTAATGAACGCAGGGGTTAATATATACAATAGCACAAGTCTACACGCGTACGTGTTACACTGCCATTGTTTGCAGTTTCAAACCGACGCCAACACCAAGGTAATAATTACATGCTCGATTCGCGTTTATCGCGTAATTTGCCGTGCACTCTGTTTGAAGCATGATAACGATTAAAGGACTATATACATACATTCGATTAAAAACTTATAAGTATAATAATCGAACTGAATAGTTTGGATATGCTAAGCGATCGTTATTGCAATTGTATAAATACCGGGGGCGCGAGGCAAATTTACAAACATCGAAAGAGTGTGTGTGTATGCTGAATGCAAATTCCGGCATGATAATCCGGGATAAATTTTATAATTGAGTATACAATATTTGAGCGTGAAATCGAACGAGTGATTTGTGAAAATTATATACGAAATTAGTCGTGTTTGCTGACAAAGGCGAAAATTATTTTAATTGGGCGTGATTTTTTAAAGGGGGGATGAATTGTATTTTTTTTTGTTTTTTGGGAGTGAGTGAGAAGTTTATATTTTGTCTTTTTTAATGGATGTTAGAGGTGCGTTTGTCTCGCCTGATTATCTGGTTTTGGAGATCGTAAACCACGTTGTTTTCAAATAAAATGTATACCCGACTAATTCATATCGTGTACCATAAATATCTTGTGCATTGAGCATTAACTGCAGATTTATTGTGATTCTCTGCAACCGATTGCTTTTGTGTATACAAATCTATGTATCATGCGTGTTAATATGAAGCGCAGTTATTTGTACGCTTTTATGTGTTCATGAATATACCATTTAGTGTGGATGAGTTGTTTGATATTTTTACACCAAATGATCAAATTCGATGAATAAAATCAAATGGAATTGAAAGTTTATTCGAAAATCACATTTTCTTTTCAGTCAGCTTCTTTGCATAATCTAATTTTGATATTTCAAAAAATTTAACAGAAAGAAGATGTATTTTTTTTATTTAAAAAAGGTTTTTTTTTATTTTATAGAAAAAATTCACTGTTTTGTTCATTATGATTATAGATTTACAGATATTTCTTTGTTTTTGATTTTTGCATTTGAAATGCTGGTATGATTGCAGTAATTGAGACGTGTTTGTAAAATTTGTTATCAAATCTGTTTCAGATGACTTGTTGGCGTGAAAAATTATTAGCCACTAGAAGGTATGCAATCTGAATATAAATCTGCTGCCGCCGTTTTAGGTGCAATGATCAACAGTAATGTTGAAAATTCTAGAAAGTGTGAGCTAAAAATTATGAATCAATTTTTTTCAAACTTTCAACATTTTTCAAATTATTAAAATGTTTATTAAATGTGAATAATTATTTTTATATAAACAAGCAGTATAACTTAATAAATTGTACAACATCAAACTTTTGCAAACGTTACACATTTTTATTCGTTGATAACTAGGAGAATAAAAGTAACATTTTAGAAGATGCATTTTAATTTTTATCCTGTTCTTTTGTGGTGTGAAAATTTGATACAAAAAATTGCGAACGGCACAAGTACAATTTGGAATCTTGATATATGTGTATTAATTTTTAAAACGACGTATTGACAAGTACTGTCGTTGGAGGTTCAAAAAGTACTGCTGATAGGCACAAAGAAAAACACTTTACTATCAACGCAAACCCATCAACAACTTCCCATTGCCTGCCCATTAAGTTTTTGAACCACAAACCTCTTAATGCACCATCAACAAAACAGGTGGAACGAAGCATAAGAGGTCGAACTAAATCAGTTCCCTGTTTCGATATCAACGTAAGCATCCCTACACTATAATCATCCATGCAATAAAAAAGGCCACGTGCGACCAAATGGTGGCATCAAAGCACTTCAAATCTGGCGCACAATGGTACGTTGCTGCTGGGAACCTTCGCACGCAGAATGGCAAGTTCGAATTTATAGGGGACGTACGGATAATACCACGCAAATTTTGCAAACAAAATTTTGATCATTGCAAATTTTTTATAAGATGATAAAAAAAAAATTTCTACGCGTTTTTAATATTTCATTATTATTCAAGTTATTATATTGAAAAATAAAATTTTTATAGATATAAGAAAATGTATATTTTTAGAGCATGAATTTTTTTTTCAACTTTCTTTTTAAAAGTTAAGGTCTGAATAAAATGAGACACATTTTGAAGAAAATTTTGCAAGAAAGATGTTTTTTGATTTTGAAGTCGAATTTTCAAGCATTTGAAAATGTCTTTCAATCTTATTAGGTGGAAAGCATTGTTTTCAAAAATTTTTTTGTCCGAAACATTATTTTTTTGCCGGGAAAAGTTGAACAACATACCAGACCGGTTATTTTGTTCAACTTTTCAACAGTTTTTCATCAAAATTCAAACTTGTATTGATTTCGTCTCTCACACCGTCGCAAACTTGCATTATACATCATAACAGAATTGCATTTGTTGACATCTTGAGTTATTTATCTTCATCCAACCGTCAATACAATTGAACGAAACTTCACCCGGTGCAGTCGTAGCCGGTCAACACGGCGGAACGAAAAACAACATCAAACAAGTTATCTCGACTTTTAAATGGAATTTAAACGTAGAAATCCATCGTGGCGCGTAGTCCGCCTCTAGCGGCGCCAGTTAGAACCTGCCTTTTTTTAAAATTTTGAAACTTTCAGCCACAAGCAACTAAACAAAATTATTAAATTTTAGACTCTCCGAATGAAAAAAATCATTACTCTAACCCAAAACTAATTTATAAAAAACCTGTTCAAACGAAAATCAAATAGAAATTTTTTTGTCCAAGAAAACCTTTTTTTTTCTGTAAAAAAAAAATCTGTCAGACTCATTATTCCCATCATTTCAAATCTCATTGGAACCAAAAATTTGATACCTTTTCTCCAAGAACATTCTCATTATTTTTGTCAACACATTTCATATGTTACACAAGATTTGAGATCTTAACATCGTGAACAAAATGGACAAATTTGTTATCAAATTAATCAAACTGAATAGAACAATATGAAATAACAATTGTCGCATGATTTTGATCGGACGAAAAGTGAAAATTGTCTGGTGAAATGATATTGGAAAATGTATATGGTTGTAGCGGGGACACTTACGTTCCATTGGAGGAAACCGTGGTCTGCGACCATCCTCGTGTAATGGGCTCCTCTTTGAGAATCTGTCTCATATCTTGTGGCGCAAAAACGAGTGTGGCGCGTGGGTGGTGATGGGGCGGGGGCGGCGGGGGTGGCACACTCGAGCCGTACAACTTTTTGCCCCAGTGGCCGTCGAGTTCAACCGGACTTCCAGATCCGGTAGTAGCAGCGGTCCCACCACCAGCGGTACCAAGGCCCAACCATGGCGAGCCCCCAGCTCCCACGATAGTGGAGCTGGGCAAAAATCCACTCCACTCGTCGGACCGCGTTGTGAAGCCGTGTACAGGGTTTTGTTTGGCAGCAATCGTCGTTCCGATCTGCCGCTTTCGATTCAACTCGACGGCTTATGACAATCTCGCGACAATACGAAGGGCCGCTGCATTTTCAAAAGTCAACATCTAACCTGCGGAAAGGCACTTCGAATTGACCCGCGGCGCACCGGTTGCGTCTCGCAGTTACTTGTTCCTCTCGTTCCTCTCTCCTCTCCTCTCTGATATGTATGGCTAGTTTGCGAACTTTGCTCTCACGTTTGTATGTAAGTCATTGCACAGTTGTCAGTTTCGGCCGCTGTCACTTGGAGTGTCAACATCGCGGGCTCGGGCCGCATAACGCGCGCATGTCATTGTTGTTTTTGTCACACCGAACACTCTGTCGCACTACCGATCACTCGTCACAGGGTACCTCTCGCGTTCCATCGGCTGGCTTTTGCGTCCGGATGATTTTTCTTCGTTGATCAATTGTCACCTTGAAACGCTCGGTGCTCCTCGGTCCAAATCCCACGAGGAACTATTTCGTCCGATATATCTCCAAGATCTACCACCAGAGTATCGTTAGCATCGGTAAGACGTCCCAATCGTCGTTGTAAAATTGCATAATCTTGGTTGATCGTATGATGGTAAGTGTGGAGAAAAAAAAAGGCGAAGGAAAGGGTGGAGGGCGAAATGACTACACGTTCTTAACGTACACAATCAAAACGATAAAACTGTGAGAGTGGGATCTCTGGCGTGGTCCCTAGTCGCACGTTGCTTCCCGTTACGGCGCCGCTTGTCGAATGTGTCACGGCCGGCCGAGCCGGCGTGGTTCGAGTCCCATGGGGTCCCGCTCTATGGCTGGAAGGGCGGAGTTCAAGATTCGCGCTTCGGCGCGGCCACACTCAGACGCACCTGCTTATATCATTGACCAATCTCGTGCAATTCACCTCGCCAATCATCGTTTCTTAGTACGCCTTTTATCACGCCTCTTCCAAACGCACAAACACAGTGGCGCCACTACAATCCCAATTCTTTCATTCATATCATCGCTGACCAGCGCTAACGCAACAACTGCCGACGCTTTTTGTTTTTGTTTTTCCCCCCATTTGTTTTTTTTTGCGTCGTATTTTTTTTTAGTCCGTTCAATCACTGGTCACGGCTGATTCTGTTTTTCTAACATGTTTTGTTGCTTAAATTCAGTTGCTGATGGCTGTTTTGTTTATAAATAGAAAATCAACACTTCTTCGTTTGAGGGTCACTGTTTTTTGAACTTACGAGAGAATTCTTTTAAAAAATTTGAATTTTTTAAAAAGAAAAGAAGGTTGATGTTTTTTTCAAGAGATTTTTAAAAATTTTCTTAAATTTGGATTGCAACATTTTTGTAACAAATGTTTCATTTGACCGAGAATGTTTTGTTTACGAAATTTCAAATAATTCTTATTTGGAAAAGTGAAACAATTTGAGTGTGGATTGGTTTTTGAAATGATTGAAAATATTTTTGAAACTAATTTGAATGTTACAAGAAAAAATTTTTTTGCAAAATTGCGGTTTACAATTTTAGAATATTTTGTAATCTATTGTTTATAATAAATGGAACGAAATTTCATTACAAAACATCCGAGATTTTCGTTTAGAAACGTTTCATGTCGGCAACGTGCTACTTGCTCGAAAGTAAAGCATTGAAATCCAAAGCGAAAACGGTGCGAATCGAAGGTTTTTTAACTTTTTTCTTTTTAATCTTTCAAACTCATTAATTAAACACAAATATTCGATTTCCAGAATAATTACTTACTGTAACGATTTTTAATATAAAAATTTGATAAGAAAAGTTATCATCGATGCAATTTTTTTACGTAAATGTTAGTTTTAAAAAAAGTCCAAAATGTTGAGCCAGTAAGATTTTTTATTTAAATTGAAAATTGTAATTTGAAAACAACACAACATCAAAATAAGCATATATAAGTAGAAGGAAATATATTGAATCAATAATAATATGGAATTTTTGCAAAATTTTTGATTGTTATTAATGTTTGTTGTTAAATTAAACAATTTTTCAACGACAGTCAAATTTGACGATCGAATCGTTTTGTTCATTCGACCTTCGATGCTGAAACAAATGTTTGGTTCAATTTTTCACAAAACTTGCAAGTAGTTTCATCCCTTGAGAAAAATTTTGCCGAGGCCAAAGTTTCCGATCGGTTTTAAGTGAATTTTTTCCCAAACCGAATTTATTTTTCAAAATGAAAACGGGAAATGATTTTTGTTTACGAACACATAATAATTTCACATTTTCAACCATGCATCATGCATAAAAAAGTAGTTCAAAGTTCACACTTCATCATCATCTGTGTCAATTTAACATTACTTGAATAAAACATAAATCTCGCGTAAAAAAGTTTTCCTATTAATTTACATTTATCAATCCACAATTAAAATTGTGTTATAAATCTTGTGCACAAATATGTGAAGTAAATTCTAATCACACTCTTGAGTTTTGAAATTGGATTTTTCTTAAAATGAATATTCATATGTTTTTAAAACCGATGATCAAACTAACTATCATTAAAATGTTCAGATATTTTCTGATTTTCAAATAGCAAGCAATTTATAATTTTTAATATGATTAATTGTTTGTCATTTATAATTAGATTTTCATTGACAAATTTGTATACTTATTTCCTTGTAAAAATATATTGGAAAAAAGTTATATGAAATAATAAATGCAGAAATATGTTATCCGATATATAAAGTGGTAATATAATAAATTAGATGCATGGGTTGCGCATCACCAGAGTAAACTGAACAATTGTCAAACATTTGGCTCAACAATAGCAGTGATCACTTCATCAATGAACAAGATTATAATAATAATAGGAAATCCCTCCTTCAAAAGGGTGCGGTTAGAATCACGCTATATTTTCAAAAGGCACTGCGCTCTTTACACAAGAGTATCTTTACTGTAGGCACAGATGCGACAGCCATTTGTTATTGTAACTGTTCAGAATGGAGCAATTCAGAGACAAAATAAAACAGGTTGTTTCGTCGACAACATTAATTTCAATCTTGTTACATGTTATATTCTCCTGCATAAATGACAGCAGCAAAAATAATTGCTCGCACTTGTGATGGTAAATCTCTTTCTCGAAAGTTCAATAATAAAATCGGTCCAACAAAATTGCATCCACCAAGGTACTTTCCCAAAACTTATACTTACAGCGTCAATAAAAAAATGTGTCTCTTACTTTTTGAATTTTCACATTCCACGTCTCTGGCACAAAAGTTAAAAAAGAGATTTCGAGGGGATGAAAATTGATAAAAGAAATCGCATTTGCGCTCGGATGAAGATTGTTCAAAAGTTGGTGCGTGTTTTATCGCTCTATTAAAAGCATTGAATTTTCGTGCAAATTCCATAATTCGAATAGGTTACTAAATTATCCACCCTCTTATGGTGATGGGTAACTTAGTTGCCTGTTCTACCGATATTGCTTAATAATTAAATTATCGCACTGATTTGTGTGCCTCAACTTCTTCTTGTTTTTCAAGCGCAGGTGAAATAATTTCAACTTTTTTACATGGAACAAAAAAAATTGTTGGACGAAAATGAAATTGTCATTAAAGTTGAGGGGGAAAAAGAAGAAAATCTTACCGGGGAGAGTTCAACGACACCGGTTCAAATTCTAATGCTCGTCATCAAGCGAAGAATTTTTTGTTCATTTTGGAGAACAAAAAAATGTCAAACAGAGAGTTAACCTCGTCTGTTTGCATTTTATATCCCGATCAGAGTGTGCAATGCACGGAAAAATTATTTCATATGCAGGTGGTTACAATACCGGCCAATTTTGAAGTCTTTTCTTTGTGTGTCTACTTTTATCTTCGTAACTGCAACGTATTCTGCGAAACCCTCAAAATAAATAGTATAATAGCCAATTTAAAATGTCCCACAGAGTATCTCAGATTCTCATGTTTGTCTGTGGTCGAAGTGTGTTTGAATTCCCGTATCACCGACTTAGTTAGTCGATCGTAAAATGGAACAGAGTAGAAAAGCTAAACCCCTTGGGTTTCTTATATGCAAAGTATAAGAACTGTCTCATATGAAGCTATTTCGTCATTTTTACAATGAAAATAGTTTTTCTTTTACAATTACACTCTTAAAACATAACCGATGCATATTTTTTCAACTGAATAAAAATGTGGCCTTTATTATTTCTTTTCAAAGACAAATATTTGTATAAAACTTGAAAAATTAACAGATGCACATGCTGTAGTATTTTTATCAGGAAAATTTAAATAGAGAAGAAAAGGGGTTCGAGCCCATACGTCAACTTACAATGACCTTGCCCAACATTAGTAAAATGAACCTACCAAATCTTTCCCTATTCCGATGAAACAGACGAAACCAATAAACGAAATATCAGTCCTTAAAAAATGAAAATTTTAAAAAAGGCCATTACAAAAATTAAAATCCAGCCTGAGGTAAATTAAAAAATTTTTATTTCAAAAAAGCTTTTCCAGTTTCAGGAACGAAAATACCAAGTTTGAGAGACAATCGAGTTACTTTTATCCTGATGAAAAATTAACAGGAATGACATTTTGGTTATTTGAAAAAACATGGTTAAGACAAAACAGAGTCTGCGATAGTCAATACTTATATTTTTTATCACTTTAAAGAATCACTCGACTAAAAGACTTAATTAATGACTACTTCTTCCTTTATTATTCTCTATCTTTCTTGTTTCACTTTCTCCCTAAGGGCGTCCATACGACGAGACCTGGCAAACGAGAAGAGCAGTGAGATGACGGAGTGCTCTCGGAGGAACGACCCTCCATGCAAACTCCTCGTATGAATATGTCTCCGTTAATTCAAACTTCGTCCCAGAGGTAGGTATCACTTGTTTACGAGGAATATTAAAAACTTGAAGTTACCTCGTACTCCGCTCTCCGATACAACTAAAGAGAAATAAACCAATGCATATAATACATCTTATATAGCCGACTTTTCAAATATACATAATGGCTCTGCAGCTCGTATATATCTGATGCATTTCCAACGGATTTATAATTATTTTAATGAAAATTACATTTTATGAGACGATGATTAAATCTCAACTTTGATTGCAAACTACGTTTCAGGATAAAACTTTAGCTATACCGATGAGAAACGTTTTATTTTTCTTTGGTTCTGAACTTTTTTTTTCGAAAATTCGGTTGTCCGGACAGGTCAGCCAACTTGGCAGTGTTGCCAACCGATGGGATTTAAATTGTACAGAAAAGGTCAATTTAAATTGAAAAATAGCTCGGTTCGTGTGTCATGATGAATACGTTGGGTTTTCCGTAAACGTGTATTAAAAGTGTCACGAAGTGCGAAAATTGACTTGAGCCCGAAGCATTTGCCGGGGGCAAATGGAAGACAATGAGTCGAGATTTTTAATCAAGTCCGCAGCAGCAGAAGAATTAACTTAAATTATACCACACGGGACTCTGGGCAGTTTTAAAATTCATGCAATCTTTTCAAAATTTCCATTGTTCAGAAACATGTATAGCACATCGGTAAGACGGAATAGAAAATTATGTGGGGAGTTTCAACTCGCACAATATTCAAACGGGGGTTCGAGAGTCAAAGTATTATTTTCGATTAATTTTAATGAGGAAATTTTTTTCTTTCGTCTCGATCTGAAACTCGCGCGAGAAACAAGTTTCGCCGGAATGACATGATCTCGTTTTTCGACGTCGTACTACCATTTTCTATTAAGATTTTTTTTCGATGTTGATCTGAGACAAAGAAATTTAACTAGAACAGAAAAAGAAGGAAGCATCTAGCTGAAAGTTTGATATGTTACTGTATGCCCCAGGGACAAAATTCGTAGGCTGCTCACGTTACTTGGAGGCAAGATATTTGAAGGATTTCACAATTTTATCAAACTGGATATTGCTATGGCGCAATTGTTTTTTTACGTTCGTCGAATTTCAAAAATAGTTATCGCTATTTGTTGTTTTGAAAAAAAAAAAAAGAAAAAAGAAACGATCGATCATGAGAAATAAAAACGACATCTCATCTGTTTTAGGATGACCAATAAATTGCATCCAGTTTCCATCAAAATTCAACAACAAAATTCAAATCTAAAAAAAAATTATTAAAATTGTAGTGCATGAAAATGCAAATTGCATTTGTATGCACTTGTGCAATACAAATGTCAATGTTGCATAAAGTGCAGTTCAACCTAATTTGAAATACATTTTTTACGTACAATCGCATACAAATGTACAAAATTGCATACAAATGCACGAAATTGCACACAAATGTAAAAAAAAGTGCGGTTTGCAATTTATGCAGATGCATTTTCTGTATCATCGACAAAACTTGCATCTCAATTGCCGATTATTTTTTCTCGTTACAAATCGTTAGCCGACGAAACTGCCTTGCCCTAATTGTCGAGAATTCGATAAAGCTTTATATTTTATCGAGGGTGCTCTATTATGGAGCAGCGTTCAGTTCACGTTAGCAGGTTCCTTGTACCTCTCAATGTTTAATTATAACTCAGAAAATAGTCCTAAAATCTGATCGAAACGTTTGAACAAAAATATAAAACGCGACGCTTTTTGCAATAATTTTATAAAAAGGCAACATTTCGAAAATGTTATAGCAATGTTGAAAAGTTGTTAACGCAATAATTTCGATTTCCAACGATTTTGTGTAGGAAAAAGGAAAAATAGCGCAAAATTTCGTTCAGAACGAAAAAGAAGTCATTTCAATGCGTCTGTAATCCCGGATTCCCAAGAGAGAAAAGAGAACGATTAATCAGCTGTTGGCAAGGCGGAAGAATGTATCCCCTGGGTGAGACTCCTATAATGTTTTTTTTTTTTTACTATTTTCTTGGGACTTTTATCTATTTATAAATGTTACTTTTTTCTTATTATAACAAGAAACATTGTGAATTCGTTTTGGGGATAAAAAAATTCGAATTGTTCGGTAAGTTTTACATTATTCAAGAACCAGACACGGTCAATTAGTACCGGATACTCGATTGGCTAATGAACAACTAATTCTCTGTAACGAAAAGTTTGTCGGCAAATTAGGTCATGATATTTTATATTCCTTTTGATCGGATGAAAATCTGATTTTTATTTTATCCTCATTAAACATCAGTTTCCTTTTGTTTAAAAATGTTTGTTCAACTTTTTCATTAAACTTCGTTTAACTATTTCAAATTTGAAAAAAAAAGAATTTGACATTAAAACCTTCGTCGATTATTCATATAATTTGTTTGAAATTCTTCCCTAAAGGCTTCCAGTCGAATGCCTCATTCCCCATGCTTGACCCATTCGCTTACAGATCAATCAACTTGAGGAGGAAATGAAACTGTACAAATGAGCGATAATGTTCAATAATCACAGTTAATAAATCAAACCTAAATAAAAATCGAACTACTATACTAAACCGATTTTTAATTTCAGTTCAACTTTTTTTTTATATAAATAAGACAAAACCAAATATCATAAACTAGCAAGTAAAATTTTACCACTTATAATTCACAGATTTATAGTCACGCTCGTAACCGCTTGACAATCAAAAAATAATTATCAGAGCCTTGAATTATCTCGAACAAAGTATAATAACTAGTCCCCACTCTTTTAAACTTGAACGATTCTTCCTAATACTATCTACGATAGCATTATCGTCAGGAGTAACAAAATTTTCATTTCATTTTCAAAATTCATGTATTCACCAGTCATGCGTTGAACATACATTTTTAGTAGTTGAAACCACGCGACTGTTTGTTAATGACAGAATAATATAAATAATAAACTAATAATAAATTAACTACTAAATAGTGTTCTTTTGTTGTGAAAATGTTGTTACCAAAAAAGTTCATTGAGAATCAAGTGGTAGAGCCCCTGAGGAAGGTTTTCAACAAATCAGTGCCGGCGACGTTCGAGACGTCTGTGCCTAAGGGTGCCCTGTACATGTCGGACCTAATTCTAATCGACATCAAATTCCAGGACGACTCGGACCTCATCCACGTTCTTGTCAAACGTTGGCCGAACGTTAAAGCAAACGCGATCATCTTCCAGGCGATGTTCGACAACGAGATCGAGTTCTACACCAGGTACGCCGGGTCCTACACCAACCACCTGCCTCGACTCTACCACAGTCGCAACGCCAGTCAAAATTCCTTCCTGGTCATCGAAAATGTCAACTATCGGGGCTTCCATCTCAGCAAGAAGGCCTACAACTTGGACATGGACCACATCCTGGCCAGCATCAAGGAGGTAGCAACCTTCCACAGCTGCGGCTACGAGATGAAGTCGAAGAAACCTGCGGAATTCAGAAAGTTTATTAACAACATCTGTGACTGGAAGTACGATACCAATAATCAGAGGTTCATGTCCTATGTGAACATCATAGCGCCTAGAGGTTTGAGATATTTACAGTCCATCGATTACGATCCTGATTTCTGCAAAAGGATGGAGAAAGTTTTGAATAACGCTTTTGGGGTCCTCAAAGACTGCCACCAGCGTGTTGAACCCCTAGCGACTCTGTGCCACGGTGACTTTCTGAGGAACAACATCCTGTATCGGTCCAGAAAGGATGGCGTGGATGCAATGCTGATTGACTTTGCGACCATCAAGTATAGCACTCCCTCCATGGACCTGGCCACGTTTTTATACATGAGTTGTTCCAGGTTTGATATCCTTAATAATTTCCAGCAGATTTTCGATTTTTATTGCGATACCCTGCACGGATGTCTGAAAGAAAAAGGTGTGAAGAATATTGAAGATTTTAGTAAAAATATACTGATGGAGGATTATAAACGAAATGTAATCCAGGGGTACATTATTGCTACTTTTTATTTGTCGAATGTGATGTTTGGGAGACCTGAAGGAAATTATTTTGAAGATCCTGTGGAGGAATTTGCTGTCTCGTCAATGAAACTTGGAGGGGAGGAATTCACCAAATTTCTGGCAGAGATGTTGCTGGATCTTAGAAAATTAGGGTACCTAGACAGATTTTTAACTTGAGATCATAGTTTTAAATAATTTTTAATTTTGTTAACGGTTTTAATGATAAGGGGAATTTAAAAAAGTAAAAAAAAAAAATTTTGATAAAATAGAATCGTATGACTACCTAACGATTAAAGAATTTTTGCAATTTTCTAAATAGTGATTTGTAAAATTGTATACTGGTAGTCAAGTTTTATTACTTTGTACATAAATTATATATTAAATTCTTGCGTGAATTAATTGTAATTGTTCTGGTATTCCACAGAGATAATCATCAAGTTGTCACAAATAATTTCATTATTCAGTTGCGAATAAATATTTTATATTTATTTGTATCAATAAATCAATTTTTATGTCCCGTAATTTTGGCTGCTAATTTTCGTTCTAATTATTGAATTTATTGGATTAAAATTTACAGTCAAGTTGGTTGACGTTTTTTCCTCTAATTTTGATGGCTAAATTTTCTGGTCTAAAACAAAATAACATGCTGCAATTAAAGGTGAAACTGAATTAAAAGTGGTAAATTTTTTGACTGCATTATCGAAGATGGTGACAGTTTTACCACCTGGTATCAAACTAACTGTCGCTGTTTTAATACCAAAAAAGAGGTAGACCAACTAGAGTAATATAACGTGTACGAGTGAAACGCTCGTACAAAAAAGAAAAGTGCGCAACAAAGACAGATAAGGTTCATACGTTTGTGTCCCAGAGTCCCACAGCCGATCTTGCAAAGTTATTTAAATTCAAATTCGGAATATCGTCGAGGGTAAGTAACATATTGTTTGTTTCGTTTGAATTGTCACTATGGTAACAAGGGTGAAGAATCAAGTGCGTGCTATTTTGTAAATTTGATTTGCTACCTCTGATTTATGCAATTATTCCGAACTTTATTAGGAACGTGTTCAATCAAGCTCGAATGTTTTCGCATTCATCAAATATAAGTTGGAAACTTTTTTCTCTCCTATTTTATTCTTCCTTTTTTTTTGTTGGACGAAACATTTTTAATATTTTTGAGTATTCTTGTATGCTCTTTTGGCTTTGATTATAGAAGATTATTGCACCCTCACAGAAGCTCACTTACTTTAGCAAAATCTTACACACTCCAGCAGACACACTGTTAATCTACCCTTCGCCTTATCACAGGAATGCTCAGAAAAACAGCACCTGAATTGTTGTACCCTTTTTTACTCTTCTTTTTTTTTTCATTTGAAAATAAAATTATATCAAAAAAAGTTAATTAGAAAAATTGAAGTTGTAATTAAAAAAAAAATAAGTTCGATGGAATAAATTTGATCGGACTATTTTTCCGAGAGTTGATATGACATTTCTCATCACGGTCCTGGATAAAAACAAGGGGAAATGATCTGCTTGTGTGTTTACTCCTATCGAAACTAGTCGTGCACATAAAATTTCATTAAGTCTGTCTGCGCCGTGATTTCATTTACCTTTTGAATCGATTCATAATGCTAATTTAACAATTCCTAATTTAGCGGAGCAAGCTTTAAGGCAGATATGATGGAAAACAACTACATTTTTCATTAACAAAATTAAATTTCTCATCGATAAATCAATTTTTAATGATCGACCTAAATTTTACAGGTTATTTTTACAATTAAAAAATTGTACAGTAAATACCAAAAGTTAATTACAATGCAAAACAAACAAATCACCTTTTTGAAAATCATTTTTTTCGTCGTTAAAAATAAAGAATTGTTGTAAATTCAGTATCAATTTTGGTGTTGTTAAATTTGTACAGAGTGATTTTTAAATTGCTGGTTTTCCATTGGTCTAAAATTTTTATAAGACAAGGTCCTGTGAATACCAGTTACGAAGGTAAAATCTTTGCCAACCACACATAGTAATAGAACATTTTAGACATGCAACTCAAACAGACGATGTGCATCAAGGGAACAACCATGACTGGCGAGATCATTGTTACACTCTACGTAAGTGACACATTGACGAGAATTGACCGACAGGACGCAATTTTGACCATCTCCCAAGAGTGAATGGTAATCGCATGATTGACCTTCCATTACCATATTGGGCATATATAATGCTGGAAGAATTTGTTACATAATTAAATGTAACTTACGTGACTATATGAATCAAAATTATTCATCAGCCACTCTTTAGCCGGTCGTATTCAAATAACATTAATCTATCTCGCATAATAATAACAAAAGCGCAATCTCATTTCGACGCTTTTTCGCATTTATTGAATATTTGAATTTAAATTATAACACTTTGTTTGAAACTACAATTTCATTTTTCGTTTAATAAATCCAATGAAACCAAACAAAAAAGAAACACAAAAAATAAATTCTCAAACTAAAAAAATCAGAGTAAAACAAACGATCTTTTCACAAATGGAAAACCTCGATTCAGTCGAATTAAAAGTTAATTCAGAAACAAACTCGCACATATCCAAATGAAGATTTCATACTACACATCTTAATTAGGTTAATATAAATATGAAATATGCACAGTACATTAGCTAAGAGCAAGTTAGATAAACGAAAGGGGGTCTCGTCTGTCTCGAACGTGTACGTGATAAACATATGTGTATCAGCACCTTACGAGTCCTACGGGATCTCCTTTGTTTCAAAACTTGTGCAACCCACAGTGCATGCACTGTAACAACGTTTCAAAATTTGAATGTTTATTTACATGCACACTAATATTTATTCCCACCTAAACCAGATGGAAGACTTCAATGAAACATCTTTTGTTTCATTTTTAAATAACGTCTGAAAAATGAACACCAAAGTTTTTGCGACGAGTTTGCACAAACATACATTTCATTGAACGAGACAGATTATGATTCCAATTGTCAATCAGAGCGAAATATTCGATGAGCAAAATAAGTTTGTTTAATGTATATATGTATTTTTTTATAATTTTTATATGCGTCGTTAAAGATGGCTAGACGGTTGTTTTCACCAGGAGAATTGTCAGTGTATGAGGTTCAAGCCCGAGAAATTATTGCGCTTGTCACGGTAGTTCATTTGTAGATGGAGTTTTTAGTCCCTAAGGAGGCTGCCCCAATCACGAGCTGCGGAAATTGCAGCCACCTCTGCATTCTCTCTACCTCTTCACTTGAGACGACTATCGCCCTTACTTTTTCACTTCCATCCGTCACCTTCGCTCATACCTCGAATAATTTTTATTTCATTTATTTAATATGCATAAAGTTTCAAAATTCAATTCGCAGATGATTTAGTGCAGCTATGCAACATGACAAACAAAATGTGCCTCATTTGCATTTACAAGTCGCGCTGCACAATTTTCAAAAAATATATCGTTTCAACTTTATTCGCTAATTTGAACGTTACGTACGGATGGGATGATGCGACCGTGACGATCAGTAGTATTGATTCGAGTAGTGATTGTTATAATGATTAAAATTCGAGTTGAAACGAGGTCGATGAAATTTGTCGCTAGGTGGAGCTCCTTGATGATGCGGACGATGGATCGGGTTCGTATAGTTGGAGAGGTGATAATCGTTTCTAGGTGGTCTTGAATGGTAAGGAGGCATTGATTGGAAACCATTTGGCCTGATAAATCTCGCGTTTGGAGGCGGCATATGGTATGGCCTTTGATGCGCCAAGTCCGGTACTCTCGGGGGTACTGGCATTGGTGGACGCGAATAATGCAAAGGCCTAGAGTCATGTCTTGGCCTCTCTGGTAGACGTGACGTTGATGGTGCCAGATATGAATCGTGCCTTTTTTTTCTACGTTGATTATTACCACTTTTCATCCTCTTTAGATCATCAATAAACACTTCACGTTCTACTGCGTGCCCACGAGCCTCAGCAAAAACTAAAGAAACATTTTTCATACAATATTTACTTCGAGAATGAAATCGCTCAAAAATAGATTCAAATGACAAATTCATTCTTGTTTACCTGACATGGCTTTATCACAGCTCCACCCGAGTTCTTCAATAAGATATCTAAAAAATTAACAAATAATATGAAATCCTATTCTCAATTTACTTTTTTAATAAAAAAAAACTGCTATTTCATGAATAAATAGAATGTGCATTCCAATTTTAAACCTACCTGCATATCAAATAGCCTGTCCTATTAACTCCGTGCGTACAATGGACTCCGATTAATTGATCTGAATCATAAAAAAATTGAATGTTATATTGAAAATATTAGTGTGTCATAAAAATATATAAATATCGATATCAAATAACTATGATGAGCAATGATTAATGTTCAATAAAACTCTATCATTGTCAACATTTTAGTTACTAATTTGTTATTTTGGGATTTTTTATTAACAAGTCAAACGTATATCATTTAGGGGGGAAAAACTTCTAAACATTAATAGATTGCTTACCATCTCGACGTAATTTCATAAATTTATCCATAACTTTGTAGAATCTAAAAGCATAAAAAAAAGTCTTTTATCCAACTTCTAAATCTGTGACTTTCGATAATAACTAGGTAAGTGCTTTTTATGATGTTGAATTATTTCAAATCGTAATGTTTTGAATTTCATAATTTACATTTTCATTTCATTAACTTAAATATTTAGTGTAACAATGTTATTACATTAAACATTCAAGTTTTGAACTGAAAATATAAATATTAGAATGAAAAGTTCAAAGCATTTGAGTTTATATAATTCAAAACTGTAAATTACACTATCTGGTAATTATCCAAAGCAACAGAAATAATTAATAAATTAGAAACAAATTGAAAGAAATAAATTAAAAACAATTTGAACAGAAACGCAATTAAAATGAAGTTAACGTAACTCAAAAGATTAAAAAATATACAATCACTGATAATTATTCCACTTTAAAACCATTTGCAATTTAAATTTAAATACACTGATTTTTATACTTACTGCTTGATGCAATTTGAAGGTGGGATTTGTCGACCAGGAATCATGATTTTTGCGTGTTCAACACCCATATTTTGGAAATCCTAAAAAGAGATGACAGTTTTTATTATTTTTTTAAATTAAATGACTTGTGATAATATTATTTTAAATCTGATATAATCTTACGACGGGTTTATAATATTTGGCGGTATTCGTCAAATCAATCACAAATTTTATATTTGGCTTTTTGTTCAACAAACTCTTAATTGTGAACCTGAAAATATTACGGAAATTAATAGACATTTCTACTAATAATTCAATTTGTTTACATTGCATTAACTTTTCAAAATGAAAAATTCATGTTTTATTTATTTTACTACTCACTGTTGTTCTGGTTCTAAATTTTGTACAGCAGACTGAAAATCATATAATCAAATTAAAAACTTGTAAATATTATCGTTTAAACAAATAATAAAAACTTACAGTTTTCAAGGGGACTCTAAAAGCAATTATGGGGACACCATCCATAACTTCACCGCACGGTTTATATTCTAACCATCTAAAAATGCAAAAAATTCAAGAAAATGAATTTGTTTATACAATATCTTGAGTAATTACAGATAATGATAATCCAACTTAAAACATGCTAAGCTCTGGAAATTCTTGATTGTTAATCTTCAGGTAATAAACTAAAACTGATGTCTGACCTTCACTAAATTAACGAAGGTCAGATCGAAATAATTATTTAAAATATAATTTGAAATATAAAACAATTAAACTCATTTCGATTTGACAAAAACTGTACTGAACTTTAAAATAAACACAAACATTGGATAGTCGCATACCTGTCAGGGATGGATTTCGCCATGGTGGTGAGTAAAAAATGTCACTGACAATTTATCAAAAAAATAAATTCATAAATTTATTGTTTATTCGAAACTCTTTCTTCGGTGTTTTGTCAACATCACCTCTTTTTCATGTAATCAAACACCTCAACATGAGATATAAGAAGATTGCGATGCGCATGGAACAAACATAACCTCAAATTTCAAGCCAACCTCCCCTTTTTCCTCTAACTATCTCTCTCATACACCAACAGCTGTTCGGAAATTTGAGAACGCTTTATCATCTGTCAGTGTCTTTTGCTATTTTAAGGTTATAACATTGATTATTCTTTAAGAACGTAGGACTGATCTGTCAAATTAAGATGAAGATCGTTCTTTGATCGTGGGAGGATTATCCGTTTTCCAAACATTGTTGTTGATCAATAATTTTCATCCAGCGACATGTAACTCGTTTTCGAGTCGACGTCTCAACGACAATGACGTTTCGAGCTGTCAGGGTAAGTCTCACGACATTCAATAAGTGATGTAAAAATAAAAACAATCGCACTTTCGCGTGATGATGAATATTCTATCGAGTTTTTACACAAAGGCACTTCCTTTTAGGTCGGATGATATTGATTATCGAGAATGAGGCGCAGATGTTTCAGTTTGACTCATTCCTAACGAACATCATTTCATATCAAAGTAATTGGCAATGGAGTTATTACGCACCGAGTCGCATTACATCTTTGTCAAGGAGAAGTACAGTTTATGGTGCGATAAACAAACTGGAGAACTGTCATCGAAATCTGGTAAAAATATTGTCAACATTTGTCAACTTTCAAAGTCAAAAAATGCGCAATCAATAATTTACAATTGTTTCAAAAAGTTATTCACGTTGAACTGGTAATGTTCTTTGTTCTTGATTGTAATGTACTATTTTGGAATTGTTTTCAGATTGGGAATGGGCAAGCACAATTGACATCGAATGTTTGGGCATTTGTTACGGAATTGTTGGCAAAGTTGAACAAGCATCAGTATTAGAACCGCGTTTAATATTAATCAAAGAAATAGCTGCAGTCGGTGAACTATATCGAGGTCATGTTGTGAACAAAATAAAATCGATTGCATTTTTGCAACTCGGCGTTGAAAGTCAGAATATTGGACTGCTGCCCTGCAAGAAGCACCAACACTTTCCAAAAAACCGAATCCCTGGCAAACCGAACGAACAGAAAACAAGTTTTTCAAAAACTTGGGGGTCTATCAAAAGTGCTACGAATACAATCAAAAACACTACCCAACAGGCTGCGGCTTTAGCGACCTCTCAGGTATAACAAAATATCAACTGAAATTCAGATTATAAACTTCAATTTTGTTCATTGAAAGAATGTTGGTGAAATTAAAAATATTTTTGAAATTAATATTCGTCTGATAATTGTCTGTAGGTCAAGTCAACTGTGATTAATAAGTATTACGTTAAAGAGAAGGACAAATTTGAGAAACGTTTGCTTGAGGAGTTTAACAAGATTTTTACAGAAACTGATTCGTTCTATTTTTGCGCGACCACTGATATAACAAACAGTTTACAAAGACAGAGCATCGTCGAGCAAAATGAGCAGTACAAAGATTTACCCCTGTGGAGAAAAGTCGATGATCGCTTCTTTTGGAATAAATATATGTTAAAGGATTTAATAGATATCAATGTAAGTTTTTTCCCGAATTTTTGGTATTTTTATATCAACTATTTGTTTCATTTGTTTATTTGGTATCCTATTTTTCAGGCGTCTGATTGCTGGATATTGCCCGTAATTCAAGGATATATACAAATAGAGCAATGCAAAGTAGAGACAGGGTACGATGGTCAGCAGCAATTCGAAACTTTTAATTTAGCTATCATATCCAGACGTTCTAGATTCCGTGCTGGAACAAGGTAAATACTTCGATCAATTTCGAAAAGAAATTGATAAAATAAATTCGGTAGTTGATTCTAAATCATTCATTATGAAACGACCAAATTTTCATCAGGTACAAAAGACGAGGTGTAGATGAAGATGGAAAATGTGCAAATTATGTCGAAACTGAACAACTTGTATGGTACCATGATCATCAGGTATCATTTGTACAAGTTCGAGGAAGTGTACCTGTATTTTGGTCTCAACCTGGATACAAATATAGACCACCCCCTAGACTAGACAAAGGTATCATTGAATTTCACAAACATAAATCAAATTTTATTACACAATTTTAAAAATATTACTTCCCTATTTTTCCTTCAAATTTTGTTCAAATAATAAAAACTATTACAGGCGAAGCTGAAACCCAAGTAGCGTTTGAAAAACACTTCAGCGAAGAGCTTGAATGTTACGGACCTATATGTATTGTAAACCTCGTAGAGCAAAGTGGAAAAGAAAAAATTATCTGGGATGTCTATAGCAATCACGTTCTAAATTATAACAACCCAAACTTAACATACACAACGTTTGATTTTCACGAGTACTGGTAAGACATAAAATTCTTTATTGGATTGGTTAAGAAATTTTGTAATCAATTTTTAAGATAATTAATTTTCATAAAATGATTGATTTTTTCATTTCTGTAACAGTCGCGGGATGCATTTTGAGAATGTTTCTATCTTGGTATCGGCATTGACTGCGGTAGTTTCTGAGATGGGATATTGTTGGCGAGACGAACGGGGAATAATATGCATGCAAAGTGGTGTGTTTCGAGTGAACTGCATAGACTGCTTGGACAGGACGAATGTCGTGCAGACAGCTCTGGGAAAGACTGTCATGGAGATGCAATTTTCCAAGCTCGGCTTGATCCCTCCCGATGGATCATTACCCACAAACATCCGACAGACTTTTCAATCACTTTGGGCTAATAACGGAGATATCATTAGCAAGCAGTACGCTGGAACTAACGCTTTAAAGGTTTCTTGATAATTTTAGTTTTCAGTTACAGTTTTCATAAGAAAACCATTCATCTAATTTTGAATGAACTACTTTCAGGGTGATTATACAAGAACAGGAGAGAGAAAACTTACAGGGATGATGAAAGACGGGATGAATTCTGCAAACAGGTATTGAACATTGCTTTTTCATGCTCTGTACAACATTTAGGGCAACAATTTAGCTACACACACTCGCACACACGTCTACGAGAAATAGAAATAGTACGAAATACTTGAGCTTTTAGACTCCATCCAAAATAGAAGATAAAAAATTGGGAAAGACTAGTACCGTAGAAGGGATGAGGTCTGATCAAAGAAAATAAAAGGTTCCTCTGCCTCAAAAGATGGAGTTTAAAGAATAAAAAATGTCAATTCTGTTGATAGCGAGGAGTTTAAATGAGTCTCGTTTTTGTGTAGATACCTGCGGCAACATTTTTTAGACGGTGTGCGACAAATGGCGATTAACATTTTACTTGGGTACCCTTTTGTTCCTGAAGATTTTGTGGATAGTTGGTCAGATTACTTAAATACCATCGATAATTGCTGTTCAGAACTCATTCCTGCTACACCACCCAAAATACCGATTAACATTTCTTCAATACCCTGAAATACTCTATGCTCATGTCGTCTATGACTTGACAAGGTTCGTTTTTTAATCAAATGACTTACATCTTTGTATACTCTCCAGTCTAATCTAAATTCACTCGGAGTCAAAACACTGCTAACGTGCCAGATTTGTGGACAGTCATAACAGTTACACAAATGATAATCACATGATTAACTCTATTCCACCTGGGTCAGTGTGGTTTTGCAAACTTTTTTTTTAGATTTTAGTTTTTCCCCTTCTAACGATTTTCTGCATTTTGCATTTACAATGTTTCGTCTGGCGATGAATTTTTTGTCTGGCAATGAATTTTGTTCCTCTCGCTCAATTTATGGATTTGTTTTGTAGGTTTCAATTTTGTTTCGTCCTTGGTGTGCTTATGTGTAGTTATTTTCAGGTCGTTATTGATTTTTTCCTAAATTAGGTTTACGATTAATTATAATAAAAATTAAAAAAATAAAACTAATAGTTTAGTGCATTTTCTCACATAAGCTTATTTTAAAATCTGCACTTTAATTGTCTTACGTTTTGATACGATAATTATCATTTGTGACAGTGTAGGCGAATAATAACTATGTAAAATGAGTGAAGCATGTTTTGTTTTTAGAATGTTTCTAAAACTTGTTTCACCGCGTTTGGAAACAACAATTTTATGACCACAAATTTGTATTGAAAATTCTTCTTGAATGAACTTTGTTGAATTTTATTTACAACTTCTTGTTGAATGATTGGAATAACATTTCTAATTATTTTTAAAAATAATTTTCAGGTACTACGTTAACAGATTCAAGGATGCTTATCGTCAGGCAACGATCGATATAATGCTGGGTAATTCTCTAAATGAGGAAATATTCCAAGAAAAAACTGAAGAGGAAGATAATGCAGCGACAGCGATTCATGTCAAGTTGCTCATAGAGGATTGCAAAAAACTGTTGATTAATAATCCTGATAATATCCTTGGTAGTTGGGGTCTAATTGATGCTGATCCCATGTAAGTATATTTGAATTTTGAAATTTTAACTTTTATTGAAAGTTCGAGTTCGAAATTGATTGTGTTCTACTTGGTCTATTTATTTGCAGAACTGGCGATCCCACCGAAACTGAGATGGACAAAATTTTGATCCTTACCATGACAGTTACTATGTCGCTGATTTTGACGATCAGATAGACAAAGTGACGAATTACCAAAGAGTCAATCTTACCGACATCGATTTCCTCGAGTTTGGCCAGCCAGAGAACACGGTTTCACTGTTCAAGAACAAAAATCAATATTGCATTCGGATAAACTATAAAATTGATAACGAAGCGGGTTATTTTCATATGTTCCGTAGTACAAACCTGCGCTTTTTCAACAACATGGCTGTTGTTATTAAAACCGAGGAAGAAATAATAGGTAAAGCAAACCATTGCTTAAATTTTACACAATAAAAGGATTTCAATGATACTTAACAATTGTTTATGATTTTTAGAATCACTCAAAGCAATATTAGAAGCCATCGTCGTAGCCATGGAGATAGCGACTTTACCCAAAGTACCAGTATTCATGAACATAAACTTAGACAAACGAAAGAGCAAATTAGTTAATGTAAAAAAACAAACAGGCTTTCTGGACATCACTTTCCCTGAGATTACACGTAACGTCTCCGAAACTCAGTTGCACGCTCTAAAGAGCGTGGGAACAAAAGCAATCAGCAATGTGACAGAACAATTTAGCAAGCTGAACAAGCTAAGTCACACCCTAACTGGTAAAAAGTCAATTCCCTTAGTGAAAAGCCTGAGCAAAAAAGAGTCCGTGGAGAAGCCTGTCTTCACCGTAGGTAGTAGAGACCTCTCCGGAAACTCAAATGATAAATCCAGTAGCTGTAGCGATAGCGAGGAGAACATTGCCACGCCGCAAGTATTTTTGCCAAAGCCTGAGAAATTTGAGAGGGACACGAAACTGATGGAGGCGTACACTCCGAAGATCGGCATCATCATGGGCATGAAGAACGACGTGGTCGTCGACGACGTTCCGAAGTCTGATCACCGACATGGCGAACAGGCAGCGTCACTGGAAAAATCGACCCCTGCAATAAAAATAAACGATAACAACGATAGAGACAGAGTGCTGCCCCCCGATTCTCTTGATTTCATGTTCGACAGAAAACCAACCGGTAAAAATAGTCTCAGAACCGATAACGCTAAATTGTGTGATAAAAAGCGCTCAACCTCCGAGAGAGATTTAGTATTGAACATAAGCACCTCGCAGAGCGAGTCTGCCTTAAAGACCATCAACCCTGGAAGCCCAGGCGTTACAAGTCCCATTGCAATGACAACGAAAGAACTGCTGTCGCCGTTCTCCAAACTGGCGAAAGGAGTTCAAACGCTCGGGGCTAATTTGGATCCGAGAAAACTGAAGGGGGGATCGATCAGTCTGTCGCGAAATCTATCTGATAATCATTTGGAGCAACGACAAAAACTGCAAGAGAGATGGGTCAAGTGCAACTCGAAGCTTATCGCTTTGTAAATTGGAGATTTGGTTTTGTTATGTTGTTCTTTCGAGTCACTGCAAAAAGTGCGTAGCGTTATTAGAGTAACGATGATTAGAGGACAAAAAGATGATGATTTTCAACACGTGTATAACTGTGTAGAGAGTGTACAAATGTTATTGCATATTTTACATCGCACGACTATTGTCATTGATTGTGTGTACGTTCGTTTTTAATAAAGTTGTACTGAGGGACGCATCCGAAAATAGGACTCGCTTTGGACTTTGAATAATTAAGATTTGAAAAGAATAGTTTATGAATGAGGGAGTGACGAGCGAATTTGTAAGTTGTGAGTTTTAAAATTTTGTATTGCAGAGTGTAGGGGTGTTTTATGAAATTGATTTTTCATTGTTCAAAGACTTTTGGCAGTTCTGATTTTTGGATACAGCTCTCTGATTATTTTAACATGAATTTTGATGGCGATTCAGTATTCAATAGTGTTTCTATTAGGCCATATTGATATTATTTTTTAAATTAAATAATAATATTATACAAGACTCATTTTATAAGTTTGAATTAAAGTTTTAGTTCAAATATTATTTTGGTTTTTTATTTTATTCACCCCTCTCCTTATAATAATGACTTCAACGTAAAGTTCTGAGGTATCATCAACATTTAAGATATATAATTTTGAAATTGCTTAAATTAAAAATTTTGTTGAGAGTTTTGTTTTTGAAAATGATTTTACATGAGATGATAAGTTATGTAACCATAATTTACCAGATGGAATAAATTTAACTTGTAAAATAAAAGCATATTTTGTATTTTTGCTTGAAAATTTTATTTTCGTTCAAATTGATTTGCAATTTCCATTGCAATTTATTTTTATATTAGACTTATCCACACAATTATATGTCATTTTTTGTGATCTTTAGGATCTAGACCTTACTAGATTTTTTATCTTTTCAAATGCTTCAGGATCATGTTCTCTCATACAAACTATCGTAACTTCAGCATGTATACAATGAGGGAAGTCAGGTATGTCTAAAACAATAAGCAAAAATATTTTAGATTATAATATTCAGGATATATAATATTTTAGATGAAATAAAACACTTACATTCACGGATGCATTCTAGCAGTATCTCAGTTTTACTTTCTGCAGTGCAATCTTCTCCATAGGTCTTACATCTGTACTCTACGTCTTTAAATAATTGTTCATTTAATCTTGCTAAATACCGATCGTTCGCTATATCCTAAAATAAAATATAATACATTTTCCGTACAGCAACCGAAATCATCCACATGAATTTATTCATATTCTGTCAAAAAACTCATATAAATAATTTTATTTACGTGAAAACTAATTAATAAATTATTACCTGATTTACTTTTTTATGTACACAGTCTACAAGGCAAGTCATTTCTTGGGTCAATTCTTCAGCTTCATAGCATTCCACTAAAATCCAAATTTTTTAATATTTAGTGTATAGAAGAAAATCGTAAAAATTCAAATAAATAAGCTTACATACAAATTGTTAAGTCAGTATCTAATATCCGTTGACATTCTGCTTGACGTGCGAAGGTATATTTAACCATTATACCATCCATCTCTTCTTCCACGGGGGAACGTGCAGTGGCCTAAAAATGATCATCCAGTCATAATATAATTTCAAATAGTTTTTTTACGAATATTAAAATCAATTCTTACGACCGAAACTGCATAAAGAAAAATTAATAAACACTTTTTCATCGTGGAAGTTATGTTATTAAACTGAGTAGGAGTAAAAAGAGTTATCCTTCTTTTCGTTTTTGGATAAGTGACATAAGCTTTTATACTTCTATTACTTGTGATGTCAATTAATTATTTAATCAACTTCCGACACGGATAGTTTTTATTCAATAACAATACTCTTAATTATAATGTTTAAAATGAATAATTATATCTTATTATCAAATTCAATCATTTTTTTCAAATAAAAACTATACACAAAATCAAAATAACTACAATTTGCTATTACGTATGATTGAAACTTTGTTTATGTAATTTTTAGGATCGTTTTAGGAAACTTCGTCGTGAAAAAATATTAAATGTTGTCAAAGTGAAATATTTTAAGAAAAACGGCTAAAATAAATTCACTGCTTATCTTAAAAAATCTTAAAATTATGAAAATTGTCAAAAATTCTGTCAAAAACTACATAAGTTCATCGAATTCTGAAAGACTATACGAGCAAGCAATTTTTTTTTCAAATGCTGGTATAATTTCAAAATTTGTCAATTTTTTTTCAAAGTTTATTAAAATATTTTGCAGAGTGTACGTGATTTTTGTTGTTCCATTTTAGTTTTAGTTGGTACAGTTTCAGTTTCAGATCAGAACTTCAAAACTTTACAGAATCTAATAAAGAAAAAACCATTTATTGAGTTTTGAAAAAAACTTTTGAAAAATAGTTAGATTAAAACATAGTAAATGCATTCTCAATTTTTTATTCACAATTGACAATAAAATGCTAAAAATGTTAAAAATTAAATAAACGAATTTAAGTAAAAAATTTGTTTATTATTAATTTTTTTTCCTTACAGAAAAATTCAGTGTTGGTTCTTACAAAGTAAAACAGTTTGTAAATCAAGAGTCGGCTGATTTACCAAAGTACAATTTACGATTCCTATATCAATAAATATTCATAGTTGCCATTGTTTGAACTATGATGGAAGATGAAACAACGCACTGATGGGAATGCATAGAAAATTATGCACGTCCAAAACGTGCGTTCGTGAAAAATGAATCACAAAAAAACTCAACCAAGGCCAGAATCATAGTTACAAAAGTTCAAACTTTCACCTTCCGAAGAGGCGCGACAGATCCTAAGTACGTTTTGAGCGAGCCTTCAGTCCACTACAAATCTATCAACATTTTTCTTATCAAAATTCAACGTTCACAATTCGAACGCTGAACAAACGATGAATAATATGAATGAATGTAGTAAATAATGCAATCACATAAACTGAATTGAAGCTCGACTCGTAATCCAGATCTGATTACGTCATTTTTTATAATATTGTGCTATTTTTGTGAATCATGATAAGTTTCGCTTTCCCGAGTATTCAAAAACTAAGATGAGAGTTAAGGGTCGAACTTTCTGGTGAATTTGTTTTTGTTTCTTTGTATTTTTTTATTGCGGAGTACGATATCTCCTCCGAATTGGCTCATCAAAGTTGGAGTTGAATCGTAATTGCCGGAGACTATTTTTATTTCTTATATACAATCATCTCATGTGTTCAATAACGCGCAATCTCACATATATCATCAGTCTGAATCTCCGGATCTCTTTGATTTCCTCTGCCTTGGACTTTGGCGGGGAGTTTTTGGAGATTTGTCTGAAATTAAAAGTACAATCATTTTTTAGTAAGTTTGAAATATGAAACTATCAAGTTCAATGTTTGAGTTACACAATTCTTTTAAACTCACTGATAAGGTTCAAAGTTTCCCTAGGAAGCCAATCGTAGTCGACATTGTTGGGGTTGGAAGTTCCCATTTCGACAGTCTTTCTGGAGTAAGAACTGCGCGACTTCCTGCCCAGCGAAGAGAGAAGCTGTTGGCCTCCAACGAGGGCAAGAATAACGCAAGCAGCCAGGAAGATGTAAAGGAACACAGTTTCCCCATCGAGTCCCTCATCTTTTTCAATGATTTGTACAGTCTCGTTGTATACTGCTTCAGTGAAGAATCCTCCATTCTGAAAATGATTTGTTTTTATTAAAACCTCTATTGTTACACAAAAACAAGATGGGAAGAAATCAATATCAGTTATTATCATTGTTATTTAAATCTTAATTTGAAATACTGAAAATTAAATTTTATCACAAAATGACATACATAATTGTATTCAATCTAATAATAAATTTCCATTAGAAATGAAGGGGATTCATAAATAACATTCAAATACACGAAGTATGCATAATTACCGAAGATCTGTAGTTAAGGTTCACATTGAGACCGAAAGGACGTCCGGCGAAAGACTCGGCAGGGATGAAAGTGTAAGACAGAGTAGCTTCATGGTTGGGTTTAACGACTTTGTTGTAGGCTAACGTGGAGAAGTTCTGGATCACAAAGTTGAAGTCCATTGGGTAACGGAAAGAGGCTTCCAGTGATTCGATCACGTAGTCGGAGTCTCCTCTGTTGATAAATCCAACGAGAAACTCAACTGGGTTTCCAGCTGGCAGTTCTGCAAAATAAAAAAGAAGTTACTCTTCCTGCTTCTTTATAAGAATAGTTCAGATTTACATCTGCGTTGAATTTATATGACTCAAGTATAAAAAAACCTTGGACCAATTAATTTTTCGGTAACTGAAATTGAATATATAAAAGTATTTTTAAAAAGTGTACCCAAGCTAGATAATGAATGGTGAACAGGTTCAATGAACAATATGGTCGTGTTAACTTCTTCCGATGATTTCGAAAGTCCTTCATCTTCCACTTCATCTTCAGATACCACGTTTACGTCGTCTCCTTCGACATCGACAATGTCATCCAAGTTATCTTCATTTGCAAAAGCCACTCCACCTGAAATTCAAATCAAAATCATAAATTTAAATTGCTTCACAAAATTTTGTTTCAAATGAAACGAACAAAAAAGTAAATAAACATAAACAAATATTCAAATTAACATTATCAGTTTATAAAAATCAGTTTAATTGTAATTTAATTATAATAATCTTTGAGATTAAACTTTGAATACTAAATAACATTTTTTGACATAAATGTTCAAATGTAGGCCACCTTTCTATCGCCCAAATAACTACAATATGTGTCAACTGTATTCTCAGAACTCTCAGAATTAAATCCCTTCATTTTATAACTTGAAAAATAATGAATTAAAAAACTGAAGATTTGAGTTTGAACGAAATGATAATTTTGATTGAATGCCCTTCCAGATTGTTATTTCAAACAGAAAATGCAACTTTCTAACCTCCGATCAAGCCGAACGATATGGTGCCGGCTTGAGTTATGAATAAAAATTGAAACATTTTGTTAACAATGTAGAATGATTTTGTAAAAGACATTTTGGCAGACTTACCAAAGTGGGATGTGGAGATGACGGCCGCTAAGCTCAAAAGCACCAAGAAGATCAAGTTCCTCATGTTTATCACACGAATTTCGGAGTTTCCCGGTCTCGAGGTTGATAAATAAATGTAATAAAGAGAAACGCTGACTCAAAGTCGAGCTAACTAGCAGCGAAACGATACGTGTGGTGTATTTTTACGCGAGCTACTGTAACATCACTGTGCGAACAGCCGGGTTTTCGAGCGCAAACGAAACGTAACCGTCAGCACACCCTGAGCATCTCTCACACGCGACATGCAAACGTGGAAGTCGTGGAAGATGGTGAGATGGTGGGGGGCGAAACGAAGCTGTCAACGTGGAGTTTACTGTCACGAACGGACGAATTACGTAGACGCGTGGCGTTTGCCGGAGAAAGTGTACATTCATGGTAAGTTAGGTCTCTGTCTTACCGACATTTTTTTACATTTGAATTGATATTTTTTATTTACTTGTTTTTTTAGCAAAAAAGCGATTCAGATGTATGAAAATGATTCAAAACCAGTAAAGTTTTTTATACATCAACTTTTTAAAATTTCTGAAGAAAATAACTGATAAAATTAAATTTTTTAATTAGGATAATCGTGTTTCACAGATATTTTAAACATCTGTGCATTTTTTATTTTATACAAACTTATGCAATTTAATATTATATAATATTATGATTTTTTAACACAATTATTTGTAATTTCGTGAGATGTTTCAAAATCTTTCTTTAATTTTTTTCTTATATTTTTGATTTTTCAAATAAAAGATAGGTTTATAATAAACAGATTTATATTAATCTGTAAGTCGGCTTTCTTAGACAAAGTTTTGAGTCATTGAACTATTCTTCCAAAAATCTTACCAAAAAGTCGCTCGGAGATAAGAGAAATCAGTTCAATAAACTGAAGAAATACAAACAATATTAATTTTATTGAAAGAATACATGTTTACACTAATTTTGTATTAGCGTACTTTTCGTTACTTTCTAGCCATTGCATCATTTCTTGAGAACAAGACATCTTCTGTCGAAGGATGGTTGTTAATTTAGCAATCCATTTAAAGTCCGGTTGGAAGTCTGCAGATTTGTTTCTGAAATATTTTTAAAATATATCAGTAAAAAATATTTGATATACTTTAATGATTTTGTAAGAGTAGGTAAAATAATGAACTCACAGTGACATCAACGCGACAATCAAGATAGCCCAATTATCAACACAACCCGGGAAGGCATGAACCATCTTTAAAACGGATCTGATACCACTCGACGGATCGTTTTTCAGCTTACTGTACGAAGAAATGGAAGCCAATTTAGAGATCTGCAACTCGTGAGTTGATCTACCGAGAAACAGAGCTTTGAGAGAACAAGTCAAAGTGTGCTCAGATTGTGAGTGTGACAAAAATTTGACAAGATGAGTCCAGAGTCTGGCGTCGCCTGAAATAAAAAATTACCAAAATTAATTTCAATAATAAATCATTATGAAATAAGTAAATGATTTTCGCAAAACGATTTCGCAGCCTTGCCAATTTTTCTCAGAGCAGATCTGATCATGTCCTACAAGTGTACAAAATTTCAAGTCGATTCAACTCTCGGAACATTACCAAAAACTAAGTGCAAGCGTATCTCAGACGCAGTTCGCCCGGTGCGCATTGGAAATTTGTACACACTGGCATAGCGGGTGTAGCCCCTAGTTATAATAAATAATAAAAAATCTATTAACGAAATTATACCTGGGTGACGTCGAATTACTTTTGATAGACTCCTTATAGCAGCCACAGAACCGTTTTGTTTTAAGGAAGCACATGCCGCCAACAATGCGATGTGATGTCGATGTTCCTCGTCATCTCTAAACGGTTCAAGTTCTTTGAGAATCAGAGTGCTCAAATTGTGGTCGTCATGAATCACTCCTAGCGCAGCTGCTGCGAGCAACCCTGCTACTATTCGCGGTTCGATTTCGATGCATTGGAAGAGAAGAGTTTTTACCGCATCTATGCCCTCAAACATGTAGGCCATCGCTGCCATGGCACACAGAATGTGACCTTTTTGTGCATCTGTGTCGGCCAAATATTCCAGTATATTTTCATAAGTTGAATAAGATTCTTCGTAACGTTCGGCTGAAAACAGAAAAAATAATTCAAATATTCATCACTTAATTATAATCAAATCATTTTTTAAAGTGTAGAATTAATATTTGAAACCTTTGAAAAGTGCGATAGCCAATTGGCAGTGGGATTTAAAGCTAGGATTGTTGACATCAGCGCATAGTTTAATGGCCTTTTCATAATCTCCCAGTTGGACATAGAGTCGAGCTAGATTAATCGAGATTAAATCTTTCTCCTCGTTATTCTGTGTTGATTCCATCGCTTGAGCAAATTTATCCGCTGATGACTTGTACATCTTCTGTCGCTCAAGCAAAAGTCCAGCGATGTTTAGGGCGCAAACATCGTTCGGATGTTGAGCTGAAACAATCATTTTAAACAAATAATGATCAAATTCCGCACTTATTTGTTTCAGGAAAATTAATTTGTTATCAACTTACCGATGTACCATGTGATACAATCTGTCGCAACAGGAACTGCATACATATTAACAATCGAGTATGTATAATTGGGGTTTTTCTTAGCCTTGGGATCCAGAAGCATTTGGATCACCCAGTGTGCATAACCAAGTGCCCCTTGGGGATGATAATTCATTTGTGTCGAGTGTCTGAAAATGTCCATGGCTTCTGCAGAAGCGAACTGTTCAGCAATTATGGCTTGTCCGACCCAGCTGTGAACGTATCCTGGATCACTTCTCTGGGCCCAGGAAAATGCTTCGTTTGCCTTGTAGGCATCATCTGAATGAAAAGATGAAAATCAGAACCGAAGACATTTGGCTTGTTGGTTGTTGTTTTATTGATTGATTTTGTTCAAACTGACCTAATTTTAAATATAACATTCCTAAGTTGGTCCAAGCAACTGGATTATTGTGTTCCAGTTCGATTGCAGTGATAAAACTGTGCTGTGCCAGAGCATAATTTTTCACACTGTCATGCATACAGATTACACCAAGAAGGTTCCAATGGTACCAGGCGGTAGAGCACAACCTGATCGCATGTTTGATCGCAGACAAACATCTTGCAATGGCGTCCTTTGCATCGATTGATGGATCTTCTTTCAATTGTGTGAAATATGCCGATGCCAAGTCGTGCCAGATCAAGGGAGAATCTTTCGTCAGATTTAAAGCTCGACAGTAAGACCTAAAAATGTTGATTCAACATTTTACATCTCTATTAATTATAAATTGACATTTTTGATTATTTAATTTAAGATTACCTAACGCATAGCGTTAATATATCCCGTTGCTTTATTTCCACCTGAGCATCTTCGGTTCTAACACTCGATTTGATCAGTCCGGTTGGTATCGACAAAGTTCGATACTTCTCAGGTATCTTCGCCATTAAGTAACAGGCATTACCAAGTAATTTCCAAACACAGGAAAATTCACTCCGTTTTGTTACGATGGACACCAAATAATCAACTGCTATTTGAATATGCTTACTGGCTCGTTCTATTCGTTGTGTATTCATGTAGGTTTTGGCGAGTCCAATATGTGTTTCTGCCAAACCTTTCAGAGCAACCACATTGTCTTCCTTCTTTTCAATGACTTTCTCGTACTCTTCTTGTGCTTCTTCATATTGACTTAGCAACTAAACATAAAATTATTTATTAAAAATGGCGAAGTTCATACAAATATTCATTTCAAATTTAAGTTGTCTTACCAATTTGATATGTGCAACTTGCATCATCGAATAGAAAGACTCGGGACGAAGCTCAAGAGCTCTCTGGTAGGACTTCATGGCTGATGTAAAAGCACCCCGAGCAAAGTATGCATCTGCCAGAGTTTCCCACGAAGTACTTGAGACGAATAAATGGATAATGAGTAAACATGAAATTATCTACTTCACTGCAAAAAATAACGTTTAAAGAACATTTTCAGTCACTTCTAAAATATTTTAAAATGTTCACCTCTCATTTGGGTCAAATCTGATCACGATTCTCAAACATTTGATGGCTTCTTGAGGATCATTTTGGTCCAATTTGAGTAACCCTAATTGCAACCAAGCCCACCTGGGACCTTTTCCATCTGCTGTCATTTGCTCCAACAATTGTAAATTTCCGTCCTAAAAAATCCGTTTTAGTTCAATTTTCTTTCTCTGTAATATTTTATTTACTTTTTTCTCTCTTACTTCATCTTTCAGCATCCTATAAACAATACTAAGATTAATTCCGGCATCATCGGAATTTGGATTAATTTGCAGAGCTTTCTGGTAACATTTTTTCGAACGGTTCAGGTTATCGGCAGTTGTGTTCTTGTAATAGTGACCCAGATGAACTAAACATTTCCAATTATTTGGATCAGCCTGCACACCCTTCAGAAAAGCCATATGACTATGACTGTTTTCTCCCATTTTCAAGTATATTTCTCCCATCAGAACCCAAGCTTCTGAACTATCCAAAGCGCCTTCTAAAACATCCACTGCTTCATCCAAGCGATTTTGATTATACATCTGCATGCCTCTCAAAATCGTCGACTCCACTTTCAATTCGGGATAATTTTCAAGTTTCGATATCAATTCATCTACCTCCGGCTTTTCTAAAATAATATAAGCTCGAGCCAAGAGAAGCAGATGTTTGGGATTGTTCATATCTAAAAACTTAAAAAAAACTTTTGTTTATCTAAAAATTCAATGATTATAAATATATTGTTGTCATTTCATCAATTACTTTATCGAACTTCTGCAAAACCATTTCGCATTTAGATTTCTTGTTGCTTCTAATCATCGACTCAATTAGGTTCAGTCTGACTCTTTCTTCACAAAATTTATCTTCTCCGTTGGAAATAATTTGTTCAGCTTCCAAAGCTGCATTTTCAGCCAACTCCCAACTGTACAACTTCATGTTGACATCGATGAGCAAAATCCAAGCAGTCAACAAAACTTTAGTTGAAACTATATACATCAAAACATCTCTGCACGCGATGTAACTTTTTTGTACGTAAAAATCCACAGCTTTTGCAAGCATGGCAAAAAATGAAGTTTGATTAAGTTTTAATAAGTTTTCATGGTATCGGGTTATCGGAAAATCTTTACTCTTGCCGTAAAGAATAACTTGTTCCGAATACGTGCGACTTATCCATTCTGCAAAAGAATTCATTCAAATTGTTGTTTTTTTTAAATAATTTTCTTAGGTTCAGAAAAGGGATATTTTACCTAAAGGATAAGAATTCTTTGGATACAGATCGTGCATCTTGGCAGCTTCTTGCAACTGTAACTCATACTTTTTTAACTTGTACAACAGTTTCAGGTACCTTTTATAATAATCTTGTCGGTTCGGAACTTGGGGATTGCTAACGACACTCGACAAGGCTTTTTCCAATAGATCGTCACAGGAACTTGTAACGTTTGGATACTGCGTAAGAAGATTTGCCAGAGTTTTGCTTAGCAATGCAATTTTGTTCGAATCTTCTTCAAATATTTTATACATATTACGAAAGCTGACGAGTGATTGTTCAAACAGAGCGTCATCTTTTAAATTTAAAAGCTGATCCGTGCAGCTTATTAGGTATGGCTCAAATTTCGTACCATCGCTGGAATAAAACAAACAAAATTTTCAGTAATAAAGATGAGAAAGTTAAGAACGGTTTTATTTTTATTTCATTCTAGAAATTGTTTTTAAGAATTGATTTTCGAAAATTTTGCATCTAAGAGAGTTAAAATTTTTCTAACAACTCACTTGTCAAGTTCCAGAAATTTACAATAAGCTGTAACCAATTCTGCTGAAGCAGAAGCATTATTTTCCTTTTCATAATAACAAATTAGACCCCTCCAAGCAACAGAATTTTGCGGTTGTGCCTGAGTAGCTTTTTTCAGACACGGCAGAGCTTGTGCTTTCAAATCAGGAACTTCTTGCAGAGCTGCAGCCAGGAGCACCAAAGCTCCATAATTGTCCTGTTCATCCTTTACTATTCTTTTGCAAATCTTGATGGTTTCCTTGTAATTCTTTTGTACATGACATTCTCGTGCTTTTTTCAAAGCAGCTTTATTGTCCTTGCTGCTCATCTTGCTGATTGAAAAGAATTGAAAAAATATTTGTTTATCGATACAATAATGTTATCGTTTTTAGTAATGAAATATTTCATTTTTACTTACTGGGAGGAAAATCGTTTTTCCTCATTGAGGGAATAAAGTTTTAGCAAATTTAATAATTCAACTTATTTTTTTGTTAAATTGAATTAGAATTTTCCGGAAATAGTTTGTATATAAATTACGACGATGTTTTGATACGGTCTTGAGAATTGTTGGGAAACACATATGTCTCTTTTCGGAGCACGTCTGTGATTTTAGTGTGCTTAACGCGCACTAGATGTCATTTGAATATTTTTGAATGTTTGACAAAAAATAAACTTTCTCAACATTTTTTACTGCTGGAACAAATAAAATATCTCAAACCATGCAATTATTTCAAAATAATATTATAAACAATGTCACATTTTTAGGAAGACCATTTTTATGGGCGGGTTATTAACAAACACTGTAAAAACCAACACAAGTATAAACAACAATTGAAAACGATCTCACAGTAAAAATGAACACTATAAAAAACAAATACTCCTCTGTAAAAACAAGTTCTGTAAAAAACAAACACGTGAAAAAACAAAAAAATATGGCTGTTATTACCAATTTCTAAAAATGAACAATAAGAATTCAGCATATAATGAAAATTCTTACAAATTTTTTATTTGTTATAATTGACATTTATGACTATGTTATAAGTTTGTAATTTTTTTTACATTATCGACAGTCGATAACAATCAACAATGAAATTATGTCCCAGTTCAAAGTGGTAGATAAACAAATAGTTAATTGATCAGTAAAACAAAAAGAAATTAGTCAAAACTTAAAAAATTCGTAACAATTTTTATCATTTTATTTCAACATTTGGCAGGCATTAGACAAGGACAACCTCTATTGCGTTCCTAAATTCCCTTTATCTGTTATTGGTGAGGAAAATTGTGTGAAGTGAATGCAGCCAATGGGATGTAAGGGAATTCGAAAGCCCTTAGGAAAATCGACAAGAAAAAACCGAAAGTTGAGCTGAAAGATGAACGCAAAAACATAATTAAAGAAGAAAACAAACAATGTCGAAAAAGCGGCGTCCTAACCCCTCATTGACGGTGACGTGAAGGCATTGTCGGGTGCTCGGCGTGTTATTGTTGTGCGGACGGTGGACTTTGCGCGATCGATAAGTCGCGTTAGCCTGTCGCGGGGTAAATTTTGGAAAATCGTCGCGGTTTGCGTGCGTCGTCTTGCAGCCTCGTGGTAATTCGGACGTTGGATCTTGCGCGAGGCGGGCGCAGCCGAAATGGAGGAGGCTCAAACATCGGACAATGTCGCCGTGTTACCGGACATATCCGAACCGTTGACGAGCGAGACCGAGGACGCGTCCGCGTTGGCGAGCGAACACGAAGCGCATCCCGTGGCAGTCGCGTCGGCCCCGGGGGTCGCGAGCGTTCCCGGGGTCGGCGTGCCGGTCTCGCTCCCAGTTGGCTCCATCATCGGAGTCACCAACCCGTCCAACTGCACCACATTTAATGTCATCACCTCTGATCAATTACAGGTGCCCTGCAACATTAGCCTCTCCATCTTTCTATTTTCTATTTTTCTCTCTATCCAATACTTTATCATTTTTGTCTTATCCCCAAACTTTATTTATCCACACCTATTTCGATCTTCTATTATTTATCAACTTTCCCATTCAATTGTTACACTTTCAAATTTTATCAAAAAATTCCAAAAAGTTTTTATTTTTGTTTGTTGACATCTTCCCTCTCACCTGATCCAACTTTTTAGTAGGTTCTATTCTTCCAGTTTCAGTTTGTGACGAGTTTTTGTTTTAATTTTCAATTAAAACAAGACTTTCATTTTTATTTAATGACATTTTGTTTAAATTGTTAACAAAGAGATATATAGTTTAACGAGCGTTTATTTTTAGAATTGTTTATTAAATAATTTTAAACGTAACATTTTACATACGTTTTGTAATTTAATGCCGAATGAAGGTTTATAAACAAGTGCATTTTTCTTTGATAAGCATTCTCCGATACAGTTTTTATTAACAATGAATGATGATATATTTTCAATAGATACAAATTTTTTAATTTTAATTTTATTAAATTATTATTTATCAGATTCAATTTGAGGTACTTAATTATCAAATAGTTCTCTCAAATTACCATGAAACTTATTTTTAATATCAAAAAGTTTAGTTTAAAATTCCAATATCTTTGCATCATTTTTAATCAAGGCCAATTAATCTTCTCATGATCAACAACATAAAATTGATTTCAATAGATAACAGTTAAAATAACAATTAGAAACAAGATCTAAAGTTCATTTTACTTTGCTGTTATTTTTAAGTCATGTTCCAAATGTAAAATTTCAATGAAACTCACGCTCTTATCTCATTTCAGCTCTCAAATGCCGCTCAATTCAAGCAAGTTCTTTGCGTGGACAACAGTTTTATCTGTGAACCAAGGTCGGATAAGGATTCCGACCCGCTGCGTTGGAACGGTGAGCTGAAAGCAACTCACATCGTGATCCAAAACAGCGCCGATGAATCTGAGCATGAGCTGAACCTGCAGGAGCACAAACTTCATCTCACATCAAACCAGCACCAGACCAACAGTTGGGCTGAGTGTGCAAACATGGCTGTGCTTCCAGTACGCTGCAAGAACACGAATGCGGAGCTCTTTAAAAGCCGATTTGGCTCTGGAGGTCGGGGCAAGTGCATCAAACTTGGAAACGAATGGTTCACACCGAGTGAATTCGAGGCGCACTGCGGCAGAGCTTCGAGCAAAGACTGGAAGAGGAGCATTAGATTTGGAGGTCGCAGCTTGCAGACTTTGATCGACGAGCAGATCTTGAAACCACACGCAACTTCTTGCACCTGTGCAGCCTGTTGTGATGATGATAGTGCAGTAAGATAATATTTCAAACCTGCACTGAGACAATGTTATTGTAAAATGTGGATAGTCGTTTGTTTTGTATTGTAATGAAAATGATTGGTTATTTAATTTTTTGCAAAGTGTATTGTAATGATTCAAGACAATATTGTGGAGTCTGACGCATTATTTGGTTTGTCTTTCTGGGTTTTATCAAAGTGCAATCATTGGTACTTGTATTGTGATATGGTGTAACCATATCATTGAACTGAATTTTGTAACCGAAGTTTAATTTTGAGATTCATTAGCGTTTGTAGATTATTTTTATCAAAAGTATGTGCATTTTGATTTTCATATGTTTATAGTATTTTGAGATATGTTTACGGTGAATTATTAGAAAAGTTATGAAAATATACGAAAATAACTTTATAATCTACATAAATTAGATGCTATTTCAACATTATTGAGTTAGAAACTTCATCACAAAGTTATGAACTGTAAGTTCTCATTAACTTAATTATGACGTTACAATATGGTTTGCACGTATTTTACTATACGCAATGTGTTCCTTACAATTATATCATATTTGTTTTTAAAATTCAATTTTGTAGTTCTTCTAGTTTGCAGTTGTCATTACAATATCGTTTTCTCAGTGTTGAATTCAATGATACTTCCCTGACTTGTTTGAGACATATGTTTGATAGTTGTACTAATATCCATTTTTGTTGTTCTTTTTAGACGGGACCTGTACGACTTTTTACCCCATACAAACGCCGCCGAAGAACAAAAGAATACACAGACGGGGACGGCAAGAAGTTAAAAACAGAAAATTCGCAAGATGGGAGCAATCATGAAGAGAGTTCGAACGAAGTTGTGGTTCCCGATAAAGAAGTATGGTCACAGTTTGTGTCGGAGGACCTCGTGATACAGCAGCCGCAGGAACAGGAGTCTGTGCAAACCGTCCACCAAGCAGAAAATGGTTACAGTGACGACGCGTTTAAGAAACTGGAGGAACTGTCCAGCAAAATGCTAAAGCTTTCGTACGAGTTCAAACGAGCTTTGGAGGAAGCGAAGGAGGTTTACAGACAGCAAAGGAGGGAACAAACGATAGTTGCGCAAATCGGATCACGAGGAGAAGTCATTGAGACTGTGGGTCTGCAACCTGCTACGGACACACACAATAAAAAGGTATTGTGGGGGTTCAATTTTTATTGACAAATCGAAAAAGATAAGACAAAGATGGTCCATCATAGTTGTAAGTTGAAAAAGTGAAATCAGAGAAAAGAATAAATTCAAACAAGAAAAAGAGAAATATAATTGATATTGAGAACAAAGAGTCAAAGTTCGTTTGCATCAGTGACCGAGAGGTACGCAATAAAGATGTCAATAAAAACTTTTATAACCAGTAAAACAAAGTTAACGGTTTTGCCGAACAGGAGTTTTTGAAAAACTTTTGTTTGAAAAAGCCTTCCCTGATCACCGTGATAATTAAGCCCTAAACAGTTGTTTGTGCGTGTTGTTTAGAATACTACGCTCATTTGCTAATATTCTCTTGCGTATCCTTTTCTCTAACCAGGTAAACGGTTTTACAATAGTGCAGGTCAAAATTGTTCGGGTGAAAATGCGGCAACAATCTAAAGAAATGTAAACATGTTTCAGTGCGCTAACTGCAATAGAGAGGCGTTCGCGGAGTGTTCGTTGTGCAGGCGCACGCCCTATTGTTCGACCTTTTGTCAGCGCAAAGACTGGGCCGGACACCAAGTGGAGTGCGTGAGGGGTGCGGCGGAAACTGTCATGCTTATCGTCGAAAGCAGCAGCGGTGACGCCAGCGCGCTCGCCGCTGCAGCCGCTGGGGACCAATAGCTAGTGTTTCTCACGCCGATCTCCGACAAGAAAGCAGCTTCGTCCTCGTAGAACGAGCATCTGAACTACATCCAAAATTGTTCACGTCAACTGAACCTGATCACTATTTATTTCTCATTTTCGCGTAATCGAAAATTTCAGCTATTCATTTTAGACCTCTTTTTAATTGGAATTTACAAAATCTAATTTTTCACGAAAATTAATATTAATATAAAAATTTAATTCATCTTAAACGATTTAATTGCGTTCAATGGAAAACAATTTTGGGTAGGCATACGTGTTGTACATATTGTAACTTATCGTTTTTTCACATCATTGTATCATCACCGTTTTTGCAATTTTTTGATAAGCGTTTTTGAATTGTGCCTAAAAGATAGACTTTTTGTAACTCGAGCGAGAAACAAATTTTCCAACTTTGGAGCAATGTTCGTTTGTTCTGTTGTGAAAGCAATATATAAATTATATCTGATTTTTCTGCAAAGACTAAGCTCGAGAGTACTTCAAGTTTGTATTGATTAATGTGAACCAAAACAAAATAATCGATGTGGGATACACCGCGGTACTTTTTTACGAATTTGTATCTAAGTACGAAATGTTAATTTCTCTTGTGACTGAATGACAGAGCCATCTTGTTTCACATCGTTGTTTCATTGCGTTGCAATTCGAGGATTCTGATGATCCGACCTAGTATTATACTTAACACTATAGTTGTATTACGAAAAGTTTGATGTAAATAAAAACTTTTTTTTACAAAATTAAACTCAAATGTAAGTGTTCTTTTAGGTTTTAGTACGAAGGAGATTTTAGAAATAAGGAAGTAGTTGAATTAAGTAAATAATTATGAAATTTTATTTTCTAAATGTAAGATATGGGTTCAAGAGGGATTGACAATTTTTGTTTTGAACCGATAAACTGAATACTGAAGACTGCAAAGATACCAGTGAATTAACGCAATCTTACAAGTAACTAATACAAGTTGGTAATATTATAATACTTTATCTCGATAAACGAATTTAATTCTAACTCTTGAAAAATTATCTGAGATGATCCTTGAAGTTTTTCACTCACCTTAAAGATCATACTCATCCTACCATTTGAAGACCAACGGTTACCCTTCAAATCTGATATAATTTAAACTATATTTAAATATGCAAAATATTATAGTTCGTATGTACATTGAAGTTGTATAATATACAATAGGAACTTGATTGAATTACAATATCAAAAATACCAGACACGATGAAGTAAAAAAGTTTGATCTGGAGCACGGCTCGCAGGAAGAAGGCAGCGGGCGGAGGCCATATCGAACTTCAATATGAAATTCCTAACTTGAACAATGACAATCTGATCATTGCACAACATTTGCTCTATGACTAGTACACGTGATAGTACGAACGAATAATCATTTTTAATTTAATGAATTAATCTATTTACAATGTTCGTCGCACAAGAACAGTTAATATAAAAAATACTTTTTTTCTTTTTGGAAATGTACTTGGTCGACTCAACTCAAACTTACAATCAATCGCCTAACATATTCTTTCGCAATTACCGCATTACAAAAGACGATTTATAGATAACATAATTCTATAATACTCGAGATACACATAATTTTGGTGTTTACTCAAATAAATACTTGAGACTGCCAAAGACATTTTGCCTTAGAAATCTACTTTGCATTAAAAAAAAAGGAAAAAAAAGAGAATATATAAAATTGATGTACAAAATTTCATCAAACTTGTAGAGTAATTTCCGAAAACAATGAACCTCAACTTCAATAAATACGATTTATAGTGTAATGAAAATTACACTTTTACAGCATAAGAATTTTCCAGTATATTCAATCATCCAAACAATCCACGATTTTTGATAGTACAAAATATCAATATATCTTTCTTATAATATACCCGTTTCTGACGAACTCGTTTAGTGCTCATTGCGAGTCACGTGAACAAAGAAGGTGACATGGTCTGGACAGCGTTCCCCGCAGATGTTGCAGCTCAGTGGATCACTTCTGCCATGATACCCCATGTGGATGGTGAACATCACTTCGTTACGGAAAATAATGTCGCAGATTCTGCAGAAGTACATGTTCTGTTTTATCCCATTTTTGTAAACCAGAATTCTGCCTTGAAAATCTTCGCTCGACTTTTCATTGGCGTCCTCGCTGCCGTTCAGACTCTCAATTTCAACGCGGCTCTCGCTGTCCGAATCAAGATTCTGGGGCTTGCCAAGCTTAATGGCAACGCCCTTCCTCCTGCGTTTGGCCGGCGAGTTGCCATCCACCGAATTGGTGTCCGATTTGTTGCTGAGATCGAGTGGTTCCGAGGTTGAGGACCAGGACTCATTGAGTTTTTCAGAATTATTTTCCGGCTCCTCGGTGTCGCTCTCGGTTCCCTTGACTGGTGGTGCTCGCATATCCTGGATCATTTTCATGTACCCCATAATTGCGAGGTTCTTTTGGAATGCGGCAAACTGTTCTGTGTTCGTGGTCATGAAGTTGAGACCGGCATTTTGCACCAGTGCCTGCTGGTTTTGCCGGTACGTCTGCTCCAGGATGTCCCTTCTAAGGCCACCATTGTTATTGATGTTATTGTTGTTGTTAAAAACGTTCATATTTTGTGAGTCATATTGACCAGTGAAAAATAGTTGGTTGTTAGGTTTCGCCTCCTCGGAATATTGAGCGAAGGTGGTTTCAGGAAACAGAGGTAATGATGCTAGTTGGCTCTCGTACTTGGGTGAACTTTCTGGACTAGTGATTACTGCATTAAGACTGTTTTGTGGCTTGGTCCTTGGCCCTCTACGAGAACTGTTCACATCAATGATGGGGTTGGGGTTCGGTGTACCGTCCGGGTTCAGCACTACTGCTGGCTCGTGCATGTTGCGCTTCAGATGCACTTTCAGCGAGTGGCAGTACTTGGTAACGTAACTGCAGCTCGCACATCTGTACTGGTAGATTGAAGAATGCGACTTCAAGTGACTGTTTAACATCGACTTGTTTACGCAAGTGTAGTTGCACTTGGGACATTTGAATGGTTTGGAACCGTAATGATTGCGCATGTGGTACTCCAAGTGATGTTTGTATTCAGTCGCAAACGGACACACTTTACAGTAGAGAATTTTTTCTGGTGTCATGTGTTCACGTTGGTGAATCCAGGAGTCGTACTTCGTCAGTGACGGGGCTTTGCATTTCTTACAGCGGTAGAACTTCACGTTGCCTTGAGATGTGATTTGAGGCATTCTCAGACTCGAGTCATCCTCCACTGCAAATTCGTTCTCAGCATCCTCTTCGGCTCCTTGGTGATCTTCCTCCGACCGGGTTGAGTTCGGAGTACTAATTGGAGCACGATTTGCCATCGCACAGTGAGTTATGAGATGGTCCATGAAGTAGTCTCGACTGAAACAAAATCAAACATTTAGTATACACGTTCATGTACAAATCTAATGAAATAATACATTTGTTCAATGTTATAATTACAAACTAACAAAAAAAATGTAAAATAATTGTATAATTGTATGTATATGTATGTATATGTATGTATGTATGTATGTATGTATATGTATATGTATATGTAAAATAATTGTATAAAAATCAATTGTATCGATTGAATTGGGATGACAAAAAAAGAAAGTATAATTACTTTGTGGTATCAGATTCAAAGTTGCACATTGGACACTTCAGTAGTTTTCGGGTAACTTGTCTTTTGGGAGTCTGTTTGACAGCATTCGAAACTTCTCTCGATTCTGACGACAACTCCGCTTGGACAAGTACTTCCGGAGACATCTCGATCATATCATCTTCCTCGCCATCGTTCAAAGTTTCTCTCCCGCTATCGTATTCAGGATGCTCTTGAGGCTCAGCCTTTACCATTGAAGACTCAGGGGACGAGAAGGTCGACGAAGTCGTTGATTGCACTTGCGAACCGAAATCGAAACCCCCAAATGGATGGGCGAAACTCGCAGAATCGGTTGGTGAGTTTGGCCCTGACCGTTGAGATTCCTTCGACTGAAAACAAAATAAATCGAATTTTAATCAAGTCCAAAAATAAATTGATAAATAATAAAAAAAAGAAAAAAATACAATTCTACCGAGACAATAGATTGTCCAAGATTAATTGCAAGATAAATTTTGAGTCGTAAATAAAAATGGATAGAAAAATAGAGAGAAATGATAATAAATGAAATGAGATGGGATTTGATATTTCGAATAAAAAGGAATGATTTTAATTGATTGGAAAATAAAATAAATAAGAAAATGGACGGTGGGACATTTTGTTAGGGTGAAATCGATGGGGATGAAAGAATAAAAAAAAAGAGCACGAGTTCGCGGGGGAGCGAATGATAGGGTGGGGACGATTACTCACCATGAGACCCCAAGCAGGCGTGGCTGCGGATAGAAGGGGCTGCTGGCGCTCGTCCTTCATGCCTTGCTGCTGCTGTTGCTGGTCAATGCGCTGCTGACTCTGACCGGACGTCAACGCCATCGGTTCGGTTGGATTCCAGCAACTTCCTCGCATTGTGCTGTAACAAACATCCATTTTAAGACCTCCCATTTTTACGACCGTTCTTGCATAATTAGTATACCTCATTCCGAATCGAAGATGGAGGTTAGCAGAGCTTTTTTTTTGACAATTTTTTTTGTTTACAGTTTTCGAAGAAATGGCGCGAGGAAATATTTAGATTGGACGATTCGAAAACACTGGGACAGGATCGAGGGATTATTTCTTACAAAAAGCAACATTTGAGGAAAGGCGTGAGAATAAGGACAAATGTTGTTATAACCTGAAGTGTGACTATGTTTATTTGGGACTTCAACATTTTTTTTTAAAAAGTAAGAAACGATTTTTTTGTCGCTTTTTTGTTGTCGACTGTTTTCAGAAATTTTTGACTTAAAAAATGAAAGGAAAGGAGACAAATTGCGATTGAAAGGAGCACATTTTTTTTTGTTACAGTGGGGAATAATAAAAATGTGAAAGCCGGCAAGGAAATGTGTTGCATTGAAATTCACTGAATGCGTGAAAAAAGTGCGATTGAAAAATTTGAATGCGGAAGAAGGGTTGCGATTGTGGGAGCCGGTTCTCAGAAAAAGGACTTTTTCTCAATGCGTATCCTTTTTTTGTCCGTACGCCGATTTCGGGCCGATTTTATACATTCAGAGGGCCAAACACTCGCAAAACTTTCGTCCGACAAAAGAAGTTACGATATTGAAAATGATTTCAAAATATAGCTCAATTTTGAACGAAAAAATCAAAACAACTTTTCAATTATATAAATTTTTTGCAACAATTTTTTAAATTTAATTAATTAAAACATAGTCATCATTTGTCACAGATAACAATTTGTCAATTGTTTTGATCGTGATATAATAACAACACATGGAAAGTATAAAAAAAAGGAATCTTTAATCGATGATTTTATGTAAATAGATTAGAAAAACTTATCACTCGGTTGAACCGATCAATTTTTTTGCAATAAAATAAGAGGTGTTTGACCTTCAATCTGAACTTACAACCAAAATAACATTCGCATTGTTTATAAACTATATCAAACGCCGTTGGTTAATGACAGAACGTGACAATGTTTACAAAGTGCGATAACACTTTTTCAATTGGTTTAAAAAATGTTTTTGAATTTAACTTTTATTTTTTTTTGGTAGATTAAAAAAATTGATGAAAAAATTTGATATCATATCGTGTTACGATGGATGAAAAAATCTTTGCGCGCGTTTGTATGTGTACACAAAGTGCTTATGAATTTTGATCAGAATTATATTTTGATACAATGAATCGATATCAAACCAGAATATTTTTGTGATAAAACTGAGTGTGAAATTTTGAAAAAAAGAGAAACTTTTGATTGACCAAGCTAAAAACTCAGATTCTGCGATTATAATTAAATCTATAAAAACTCCGGCAAAAATTCCTTGCTCCAAAAAATGTTGACAAATTCTATTCAAACAATTTCATTTCAATTATTTAAATCGGATTTAATTGATTTATTTGAAATTAAACAATGTAATTTGAATTTAATTAAATCAATAAACGATGAAAACAAATGAAAAAAATCAAAAAACGGTAAACAAAAATCAATAATAAAATTCAAAAGGCATGACTGACTGACTTTGAAACTCGGTACAAAATGAAAATTTATTATTATCCACTCAAGGACAATCGAACATCGATACCTGACACAAAGCAGTAATTTGGAAATTAGTGATCCTGAATATTTTTCACTTTTGAAGTGTCCTGTTGTGCACAAACTCCGGTACGGTAATGACCGAATTTCACAAGGTTCCCGAATTTGTAAAAAATATATCCCAATAGATGAAACAACCGGCTTGCAGTTCGAATTTTTGGTGGGGTTTGTTACCCCCACTCATCATTTTGTTTTGCTTCTCCACCTCCGATTCCGAATTTCGCTCGCTTTTCAAATTAAGTGCACTTTCCAACGAAATTTTTTGTTCAACTCACAGAGAGTTGCATTTCCAAAACTGTAAACATTTGATTAAAAAATTAACGTTGCCGAAATAACATTTCAAATAACAAATTGAAGAAAAAAAAATGAAACTAAAAATTTTGAAACTTGAAATTTTGATGAACGAGCTGAATTGGTGAATCAAATTTTTATTTTAATAATGACTTACTGCTGATCAATTTCAGTAGCAGCAGGCATTTCCTTGTGAGGAAAGAACCGATTTGTAAACGCCAAAGCGTTCAACATAGGTAAAGATCACTGAAATGTACGAAGGAACTTGGGCTGCACCACTACCGAGCACAATTTCATGAAGACGACCAAACTCGTAAGAACCAGACGTCACTCGATCGGAAGCACTAACTGGACTGCGGAAAAAGTCTTGAAGCGCCTGACTAAAACTCTGCCGATCGCAACACCTAGACGCTGCCCTGGACCAATCGGAGCGTAGCAACCCTCCCACTTTCTCCCACCCCTAGGGCGTGCGAGTTTATCAGCTGTTATGATGACCATTCTTACCTAAGGTGTGTGCAGATTTTTGACAGGTTCACTTTTCTGTTTGGCCAACTTTTTTTTTTTAAATCCTTATGACAGCAATAAATTAACATCCTGGGAAACAATGAAATCATTGAGACTCCTGGACGTCGTCGGAGGTTTCGTTTTGTTACTGGAATAATAGCATTCTGAAAATGTGGGACTTTTTGGTCAAATCTGTGAGAGCAAGGCTTGGTTAGTTTTTCGAGAAAAGGCATCTCATTGTCTCGAAAGGGTGGGTTTTTGTCGAGTTTTCTGTTTTCCACTGACAAGATCATTTTCATACTTGTTCAAAGTTTCAAAATAAAACACTCAATCCATCTAGATCTGTCGGCATATTTTACCATAATTAAGCCTGGGTTTTTCATGAGAAAGTCAACAGATTTTTTTTCAAAGTGCAATTTTCGTTTCAGATGAAAAAAAAAAGTTCAGATATATATTGCATCTGACTTTTGATTTCAGAGGTAATTAACGTTTTTGGAATACGAAATAAATTGATCCGATTTTTTGTTTCCAATCGATTTTCAAGGTTTTAAGAAAGTCGAATGAATGTCAATGGCGATTGAACAAATGCCACAATTTTTTTTGTAACGTTTGAAAATACAATGAACTGTTACAGATTCTGGTGCCATTAAGAAGCGTTTTTTTGCCGGTTCCTGAAATTGTCTATCGTAAAAGGATTTCCTGTACTTTTAAAATCAACGTTTAACATAGTTGTTCTCGTTTTAATTAAAAAAAATTGTTTTCTCGTAAAAATGAGGCGTTTCTTTGAGTTCGAATAAAGAGTCAGATCTTACTTTTTTTCTGACGCTTTATGGTTTGTAGGTGCTTCCTTCGTGGAGCATTTGAATATCTTAAAGTTTGATTGGAACGCCCATTTATTTTCGTATTTATTAGTTCATTTTCCTGCTAAAATTTAAATCATGAATATCTTCAAAATGAGGCCCCCAAAAACTTGTGATTCTTCGGGCGGATAAAAAATTTTTATTGCTTCATCAAAAATTAAAACATCAAACCGTGAAATTCTGAACCGACATCGTGTAAAACAAACACAATAAAAATATAATAATTAAAAACATTATTTTGTTGATATAAAATTATTCAACAAAAAAAAATGAAATAGAAAAACGTGGAGACGCTCCTGCAAACCATCAAGAAAAGCTTAAATCCTAATGAAATCCTTAAAATCTCTATAAAACTTTTTCTATAAAAATTAATAGGAGTTGCTTAATTAGCATACAAGGGTAACATTAGATGTTTTGATTTATAAACAATGGATTTTACAGCCGGTTAGTTATTTTGGCTCTAATGCTGCATTAGGTCCCTTTTTAAACCCCCAAATTCACAATATTTCTTCAATTTTTAAAGGAGAAAGTGGGAAAATACCCATGAGGAATTATATTTGTTTTGTTTTCGGACATTACAGGTTCCAAAAAGGTTGCGAGTTCAAATTTGCCAGTCTAGCAGTAACAATCAAATTGATCATTCCCGAGTCTAAATTTTCAAGAAATTTTCGGAAGCTTTTAGCATCTACTGGTACCGTTATCTGCAATTATTGTGCATTTCAAGTTTGAACTTTCAATCCAACGTTTGTTATAGGAATTTTCCATCGGTAGTTTTGAAGAACCGAAATGATACCAAAAGTCTTAAGAACTGGTTATAGTTAATATATAGCTAATATATATTAGTTGGAGATATTTCAAAGTTTACTTGAGCCATCATTATGTACGTCACAAATTGAAAGGATCAGCACGTATTTGAAATTTTCTCATTCATCTTTTCTTTCGCTTATCATCTTCATTTCTGCTAAGACCAACAATGCCTGCTTTTTGAAATAACAAACAGAATAAATTGTGCAGAAAATGTCACGACGGTGAACGACTTTGGAAATATAGGATTTCAAATTATCGCATGCAAAATTTTCGTTGAGATTCGTTAAGTGTTAATTATAGGCGTGATGTGTTTTTCTAGGTTTCAAGGTAGATGAAAACAATGGATACCTATAAGGGTCCTCGGCTTCGCACCATGTGTACCACAGAGATGCATTTGCCTCTGCATATATAAGTCCATTCGAGTGTACAGATGTATTTGAGAAAAATTGAAAAACTGTTGAATGTAAAAAATTAATTTGTTTGTTCATTTTCTTTTACAAAATACTTTTACTCAATTTCTCACCAAATGTTAAACTTGAAAAAAAATTTCTCCTGTACAAACTAATGAAAAGTGAAAGAAAATACAAAAACAAAACAAAAAAATAGTTCAATTAAAAATTAATTGAAAATAAAATGAGAAATAAATAAACATCAATGAAAGTAAAAGAATTATTAAATTTCATGCATAATAAATAATTGGTGAATTATTGTGATAACTTTTTCTGAAAACATCATGATATTCAAAAATATTTTAACTATTGAATTCAAATAGGAAAAGGGTTTCCTGACACTTCATTGTTAAGAAGACACAAGTACAACCAAAAGGTGTCAAGAAGTTTTTCGCGGGTCAAAACATTATTAATAATAATGACAAATTTTCAATCGGTACTCAAGCCCCTCGTGTTTTCATTGTTTACCTCCACAGGGCATTGTGAATCTCGTACCTTGAAGAAAGGGCTAACGATCGAACCCGTTCACGTCGAAGCGTGAAATCCAAAGTAATAACTCTTTAAAGTTTTCAGATAGACTACGCTGCGAACATGATCGAAACAGTGGTATCGGATAAAAGGATGTGGTCACCACGAACGCGCCATCCGACGTCTTTCTGGGATCCAAAAAATTGTGGTGAAAGTTGCACCATGATTTGCCGACAAAAGTTCCCTCATGCCGAGAATCATAATGTCTCTGGTAAAAATATAAAGAAAACAAGAATCATAAAATGATTTAAAAAACGATTCAAGAAATTATCTGACGGAAAAATGGAGTTTGATCGGAGGAAAAAAGTATACGACTGTTCTTTTGAAGGAAATCTAACTCTTTTGGACCGACAAAGAGGTGTTTATCGAGCGTGTTTTTTTAGGCGACGTTTTCACTTGAACCGTCGCCTCAAACACCAGTTTTTTTAAACCGATCTTGTGGTGTTACGGTTTTTCGTTACGTTTCAAAATACTCGAGCTAAAAAATGAGTGGTTTATTGGCCCATTGTCAGGCCACCATAAAACGTTCTACCGTTTTTTGTCTTCCTTTTTATCTGTTTATAGAAATTTTTATGTCTTCGGTTTTTCGGGTAATTTTTTTAATTTCAATACTAAATGAGCCTCGAGTGTTCCTTTCCAATCGGGTTTTATAACTCTGGTACAATTTCATATAAGTTTTTTTCTCTATTTTAAAAATGAATATCTTTTCTTTCCTATGAAAATAAAAATGATTTTCTGTAATAAAGATTTTTTGTATTTTTTAGGCACGAAGTAGGCGGGAACTAGGACTCAAGTGGGGACAAGCAACCTTCGGTGGTTTTAGACACGTTTTTTGCAGTTTCATAAAAAAGTCGGTCCCCCTTGTGTGTGCTAGCAGGTGGAATAAGCCACACCTTTCCACCAATCCCAACACCACGCCAGTTAATAACGTTATAATTATTTGTTTATCATAAAAAATTAAAAATGAACAAAATTTTTTACAATTGATTGCGTTTGAAAATCAGAATCATTGAAAATCGGCAGATGCTTTGAAGTTGATATTAATGGGAATATTTCACAAATTTTACAACAGGATCTTCTATGACGACAAAGCACAGTTACGACTTGGACAATTTAATAGTAAGGACACCATAACTTTTTATAAAGAAAAGCTTTCATAAAAGGAGTTCGGTTAACACCAAACGGTCAAACGTCAACTTTCGTTGCCAAGCTTTTGACAGGTTTTCCCCGCATCTGTAAAGATGAATTGTAATTTATGATTCCGTTCACTGAGTTTGCAGATATTACGAGAAGTCAAACGGTTTCCTTAAACAATAACGTACGCCTTTCAACGAGCTAATATTGTGACACGTTTGGAAAATTACACTTTATGTACACTTAATCTTGTCCTTTAGATATCAATCATACTCATGACATAATTATGTATTTGAGTTCTATAAAAATGTATGATTATTTTTAAATTTAATATCGATACATTTAACAAGACGAAAATATGATTTTGAACTGTAAAGAGTGGTAATGATTTTGTGAGTGAATGTTGTACTGATTTATTGGACTCGGACGTTTTAAAATATATTTCATCAGCATTGGAAATTGCCGACAAAATTTTTGTTCGAGAGTTTTCCACGTTAAAAAAGGGCAAAAAGAAAGTGATTTCGCGTGTTATCCCAAAATTTGAATGAAGCTCCCCGTGGGCAAAGGTCTGAATGATTTACAAACAAAACGCCTGTCCCAGTTTACAGTGGTCATTTAACTTCTGAAACGTAATAATGGAGTTAGTAGCGTAAGGAGCCATTGTGCTCGAGTTTTGCGATCTTGGCTTCCAACCAGAACAGCGGGGGCTTCTAAACAAGCCGTCTCAATTGTTTCTTCACAACTACAGCTACCCAAATTTCGTTTGACCTACTGTCAAGGACTAATTAGACCAGATAAACCTTTTTGACCAAAAAAAGGTTTCGTGCATGCTTTTTCCGAGATCTCACTGAATAGTTTGGATTCCTTTTTCAGCATCCTTGTCCTTCAACTTTTGATTTTCGTACCTTTTTCTAGTGGCTGATGCCGATTGTAATTCATTTGCACACGTTGTAAACAGCTAGCTTTTATTTTTTTACTCCCTTCAAAAGAAAGAGAAATACCAAGAAAGGAGCGTACAAATTGCATATAAATTGCAGTCAACAACTTTTGTTTATCATTCAAATTTCTTCAAAATTTATATATTATATAACTGTTATTCAAAACAAAACAAGATTCCAGTTTGATATTGATTAATTTTTCTGAAGAAATACCAAATTATTTATCATTTTCAAATATACTTTGATAAACAATTTAATCCGAAAATGTTTCATCTTGTTGCAAATCTTTACACGGAGAAAAAACATGTTATAAAAATTACTATAACATATTGTAACCAAGACGTATCTTACACATCTTGTAATTATCTTTCAAACTTATTAGATTTTTTATTATAATTACTAGTAAAATTTAC